>CATKHJ010154285.1:0-20388 GCA_949750685.1 Vernicia montana | reverse complement strand
TATAGAGGATTGAGGTGTCAATATTTAATTGGGTTAAATAATAATAATAATAATATAAAAAAGAGACATTTAGTAAACCACCTCAATTTCTTGAAACAATAACCAACACATAATAATTATTTAATTTAATGTCAAACTCATGATTAACTTAAATAAATTAATAAAGCATTTAATAACCCACATCATAGCCTTCAACAAAAATATATTATTTAAGCACACATTTACTTTATAAGTAGCTTGTTGTTGTTGAAATGACCACGCGTTGTTATTTTGTGAAATGGCCACATATTATTCTTGGTTGCCACTCTTTATTTACTTTACAAGCAGTGGACCCATTTCATGAACATTATCTTAGTACCGTTGCCTATGTCATTGTTTTACAAAACGTGTTGGTGTTCTGTTTGTAACTAACGTTGAAAAGCGAGAGGCTATAAAAATGAAAGAAAATAAGAAAAAAAGGATATAAAAGATAACAACATCCCGTAAAAATGTATAAAAAAAAAAAAGTAACCATAAAAATGATATTTTTTTAAAAAAAACAGTGTATAATGTAATTTCCTCTATATCTAAAGGTAAGAAATTCACTAATACAGTATAACCGCGATTAAATAATATTTTTAGTCGGTCCAGACTCCCGACTTGATATTAATGTGATAAATTAATAATTTATTAAATTTTTAAGATAATACATTTTAAAAGAAATACATAGATCTCATTTGATATATAAATTAATAATCTCCTTATACATTAAAATTATATATATATATACATTTATTCAAAAAAAAAATTATATATATACATACTTAATTCACAATTAGAATGTCTTTGTAAAATATAGCTCAAGTGTTACTTATTTTTTCTTAAAATTAATATCTTCTTGAATCTCATCTCTAATTTTTCTCAATATATTAAAAAGTTTTAGTGTAATGTTCTTGTATTACAAAAGAAAATATTCAATGTTTTAGGAAAAAAAAAAAAGCCTCGATAAATTAATTTTTTTATTAATAAATTATTAGTTTATCTATTAAATAATATATCGATTAATTAATAAATTTTTGTGGTCCCCAGTCTATTAATTTATAGAGATTTAACAATAATTTGAAAAATATTAAAAAATTACATTACATTTTTACCGTTGAAATTATATATTCAAAATTTAAAATTGAAAAACTCATTTTCATACCTTCCATCTTACTGAGTTTTGTCAATGGAATAATATAATTTTTTTAAAAAAAAAGTAACATAGTTTTTTATATTTTTTAAATTATTATTAACAAATTTCTTTTTTTTTTCTTTTTTTATTAAATAAGTTACCAATATATTTATTTTGAAAAGCTTATATGAAATAGTACACAATTAGAAAATATAAGTCAATAAAAAAAAAAAGTAAAATTAGGTTGAAAATGAATTTTTCCAAAAAAAAGAAATAATAATTTTTCTCGTCGGAGAAGCTTTGACTTGTTCGGTTTCTATGTACAATCGTTGACTACAACTCAAAAATTGCAATTAGCCAATAAATCTATTCACATCCTATAGTTTTTTCCTTTTTTTATTTGGATTTTGATTGTAATTCGAATTCAAGTTTCACAATTTTAAAAATAAATTTAATATATTAAATTGAAATTTATTATTATTATTTTCTTTTAACTAACTAGGTTTTACAAATTTAACAAGAAAATCAATTGAATATTCTCAAGTTGATTAATTTTCAAAGATTGATAGAATTCCAACTAGAGATACTGAAATTTATCATGAATTCTCACATTAGGATTTCATTGATGGAATCAAAGGTTCATGGAAAAGTAAAATTATGTAACTCATGAATTAATTAATTAAAACAAATTAACAATTATCTGGCTAATAATTAAATGATTAAATATTTGTATGATATTATATGGGGAATTAATGATTTAAGCTCCAATCAACTAACCATTGACTTGTACTATTTCACCTACCATTTAAAATTTCATAAATTATTAATTCATAAAATAATTCTTATTTTATGAGAAATTAGTCTCTCAATTTGCAATCCGTCATATTATTTAATTTTTTTTATTATTATTTTTTTTGCTTTTTCGGTTAATTTTTTTTTAAAAAATAATAAAATAAAGAAAATAAACTTTATTTTTTTTTATTTAATGAAGAAATGATCATGTGCCTTTGAATCTTCTAAATTAATTAACGTATAAACTTTGTATGGAATCCATGTGAATACCATATGGAAACGTATTAGATGAGGGTCAATGTTTGATTGGTCTTAAGTTCTAGAAAAAAAAAAGAAACAGAACTTCTGATCTAGATCTAGAGCAAAATATAAACTTTATTTTTTATTTCATGTGTGTGAATTAAATAATTTTCTGCTTCTAGGAAAAATGTAAAATTTAATGCTTTTATTAATTTTATTCTCAAACAGTCATTTCATTTAAAAAAAAATAATAATTAGCAAAGGTTAATTAGAGTTAGGTGTTGAATCACTATTTGAGATGGTGGTATGATGATTAAAATATATTTACTTACGTGTTTAATTTATATTCAATTATTTCAATAAATAACTCGTTTAATTTATCTTAAATTTTCTCTTTTTTTTTTAAATTTTTTTTAGTTTAAAACGGTGTCGTTTTGAAAAAATTTGGTTCGACCGATCACCGATTTTTTCCGGTTCAAACTAATTTTTTTATATTCATGATTTATCTGATTTTTTATGATTTAAAAATCAAATCAGTAATCGATTTTCGGTTTAACCGATCCAACCAACCGGTCCGATCCGGTTTTAACAACATGGCTTTATTATTTTATTCATATATTATGAACCAACATGACAGATTGATAATTGTTATAATTTGATTTTTTATTAAGAGAAAATTAGACCCATTTAAATTATTTATAAGTGTAATAATCAAGTCAATCTTAATTGTTGAATTGATAGTACTGTTGGTCAATAAATAAATATAAGTTTTAGTGGATCTTGACATTTATCAAAACATTATAAAATTATTGAGGATTGGAGATTGGAGGCTCGGGTTGATAACAAGTTGGTTCATGAAACCTAATTTAAATAAAATTTGACTTTGATTTATTTTTGGAGCTCTTATGTTCATATATTCGAATTTCACATTTCGTGTCTAAAATTGAATTAATTTGACCTTTTTAGACCCATCTCGAAATTTCTAAGGACATATTGAAAAATTCCATTAGATTTTCTCACAACACAAAACCTATTTATAATTGAAAAATATGTATTTTGATGTTTCTTTCACAGTAAATTATATGATACTATTGATTTTTCAAATGTTTTAATTTATTTATATATATATATATATATATATATATATATATATATATATATATATATGTATTATCTTTTAATTTTGATTTGAATGATTTACCATTAATTAAATTAAAAGATAAAATTAATCAAATGCATTAAAATTATCCTCATATTACTTGACACAAAATAAAATAAAAATGAACAATTATAAGATAGCTTCAAAAAAAAAATTATAAGATAATTTAAAAATTAAAATAATATTTCATTTTAAAAATAAGAGATTACAAAAAATTATAAGAAATATTTACAACATATTCTTATATTTAATTTTATATATATTTTTTTTAAATTAGACTCTAATAGATTCAAATGTAAGATGTCATAATTTTAAAAACACCTTCAATATTACTAATGAAAGACTCATTGCATGTGTATGAGCTCAACTAAGCAATCATCAATATCAGAAGTAATTTTTTTTTTAAAAGAACTAGTATTGGACATGAATTCTTTATTACTGTTATCTTATTTTTATATATTATTTAATTGTGATCAATATTATTACCAAATGTATTCCATCATTATCATATATATTAATAAATTTAGAAAATGACTGAAAACCTCTCATTAATTGAAATATTAAAATTCCAACTAATTTTAGTAATTTCCTTTTTCTCTTTCTCAATTTTTTTCTGATTATTTTTTAAATTTTATTTTTCATGTTGATAGTGCATGATTCATTTTTGTTTATTTTCTCTAATTTTTATATTTAAAAAATACATATCTTTCTAGATATGTTAATATGTCTTTTTAAACATAAAAATATTTTTATTTTTGTTATTTTTCATTTTCTTTATAAGTTTTATTATTATTTTTTTTTCTATGATTTAGTGTGGGGCTTCTTTTATAGAAATATTAGATTTTTATAGAGTTAAAATTATTAGTTAGTTTTAAATTTGTTGTTGATATTCAAGCACTTGAACTTATTGAAAGATATAAATGTCGATTTATGATAAAAAATAATTTTCAAGTAGAGCATACTTATCATTGAATTTTCAATTCTAATGCTCTACTAGTACAATTGAAAATTATTGGAAGGAATTCAAATCAATTTCTTGTTTTAATACTTTTTGGTGTATATTTTTATATTATTATTTTTAATCAATATACTTTTATCAATATTCTTATAAGAAATACTTTTATAGTGTTATTAATTTGTTAAAATTTTATGACTTTTATTTAAAAAATATATAGGATTAAATATCTTATAGATATTATTAAAATTTTTAAATAAAATATCATTGAAAGTTAAAAAAATATTTTTAAATAAAATAATAATTTAATATATAAAAAATTAAGGGAGTAGTTAAATACACTCTATTTTATTTTTTGTGTGTGATGAAATTATTATAGTGCTCATAAATTTTTTTTCTTCGTTAAAAATTATGACTATTAATTATTAAATATTAAAAACTATGACCATTCATCATGAATAGTGAACCTCATTTCCTTTTTTTATATATGTAAAATTAAAATATGAGAGAATGAAAAGAAATACATGGAAAAAAAAAAAAAAAAAAAAAGAAGTGAGGGTAAAATGGGAAATTCACTATTCATCGTGAATAGTGAACCCATTTGCAACACAAGTTTTGCGCTCTTTTTATATATATATAGATAAAAAAAAATATAAAATATGAGAAAAGAAAAAGAAATGAAAAAAAAGGAAAAAATAAAAAAATGAGAAAATGGAAAAAATAAAAAAAAGAAAATAAATAGAGGGTAAAATTGAAAATTCACTATTCATGATGAATAGTGAAACCCATTTGCTCTTTATATATATATATATATGAGAAAATCAAAAAAGAAAATAGGAAGTTCACATTTTCCATGAATAGAGAACTCCATTTTCTCTTTTTATATAATAAATAATAAATAATAGACAATAGATAAATATAAATATAGATACAGATTAATATTTTATATATAAATAAGTTTATAAATAAAAAAGGTATGAGAAAAGAAAAAAATTAATAAAATACAAATAGGAAGAAATGTGAAAGTGGAAAAATCACTATTTATTGTGAATTGTGAATTCTTTATAGTTTTTTAAGTGTGAAAAAAGAAAAAGAATATTTAAAAATTTACTATTTCATTATGAATAGTAAACTTTATTTCCCATCTAATGTATTTATATAAAAAATATTAATTATTTATCTTCACAAAAACTATATGCATTAATTAATCTTCCTTCTAATCACTGATGTATCAAATTCAATTATCATAGCGTAATTATATTATATCGTTATGAGTAAAACTCAAAAAAAAAAAAAATAATAATAATAATTAAGAAGAGAAATTAATGCAAGATTAATATTATTTAATGATATAATTTATTTTTTTTTTAGTATTGGAGAAACAAAATTTAAAATCGGTGATGTTCGAGTCCTAATATCCACTCTGAAAATAATATTATTTTATCACTAGATTAAGACACTAATTTTATTTAAGGATATAATTATTAATTTTAAAATTTTATAATATTTGATGGTAAAATTTGTAAAATTATTAATAAAGAGTAATGCTATAAGCACGTTTTCAATATTATAATGGCAAAATTATAAATATAAAATAAATGGTAAGAAAAGAGTCCATCTCAAAAATTAAAAAGAAAAAAGAAAAATAATTTTTTATTATTCATAATGACAAATTTGTGAATATTGAAGAAAATGAAAATGAAAATGGAAGTGAAATTATATTATTAATGATGAATAGTAATTAGTAAGTGGCTTAATATCTAGATAATGGATACGTGAGGTTTTGTAATTCAATTTTTGATATTTTTAAATTGTGTTTAAGAAAAAATGTTTTAAACTTTGAAAATTGTTATTATAGATAGTATAAAAAAATCTTGCCACATCAGCTGGACTGTAGATGAGGTGGCAAATCCAAATGTGAAAGGTCCCATTATAGTTTGCTACCTCAGCCTTAGACGTTCACCTAACCAAAAAGGCAGTCAAGGCAGACGTGCCCAAAGATTTGTATTCTATATGTCCTCACTGTTTGTACACGGTAAGCAACTCAGCCATAGCCATCTCTACCAATAAATCTCCCATTCTTCCCCTTCTTTCCCACATCAATCACCATTTTCACCTAACTACCTACTTTCTTTATTCTTCTCTACAAAACCCACATCTTTGATTTTTCTGGGTCGTCTTCTTTTTCTCAGGATTTCAATTCCAAGGTACCTTTTTTTTTTTTTATACAATTTCGTACATTCTATGGGTTCTGTTTGAATTTTGTTGGCGTGTTATTAATCTCAGTCTTTTTGCTTTGAGATGATCATATCGACATTTAATTGATAATCTCCCCGGAAGTGTTTCTGGGATTTTGCTGATCTGGTTTTTTTTTTCGTACTATTGATCTTATGTGCCAATGAAGGATTTTGTTTTGTTTTTTTTTTCTCCTGCTTTGATATTGGTATTTGCGATTTACATGTTTCTGCACGATCTTGTTGGTCAATCTGGTGTGTATTAGATAACAGTAGATTTTGATTGACGAGTTTAAGAGGTTTCATATTAGATTCTTGTTGAGTTACTTGGTTGTTTTCTTTCCATCTGTGTGATTCGATTGCTTTTTATTTAACCATTTGTTTTGTTAGGAATAATGGCATATTCCTACATATGTTTAAACTTTAAACTTGGGATTCTATTTTGATTTAATTTTTTTTTGATGAATATAGTATTGAAAGTCGATTCTAATTGGGTACTTGATTATGGCCTTAACAAATAGCTTTTGAGATTCACAACTTTTCTTTTCCTGTCTTGCACGGGTGCTCATATGTATATGTGCGTCTGTGTCATAAAGTTGTTCAACTGAATCTAACTAAACAGAGTTAATCCACCAAATCCCACAAATTTATATCAACAGCTTCATGTGAGAGCTTTGCATGGCTAAATGCAAGAAGGTTTATTGTAGTGTTAGACAAGGGGATGGGTTTTTATCTCCTGAAAATGGGCTTCCATCATACTGCCACTGCGGTGGGTGGGGGTGATCTCAAATCTTTTAAAGATTTCTTATTTATCCTGTCCATGAGGATATCTTGGTTTCTTTTTCTCCTTTTCTGCTTCCTGACTTTGGTATTTTTATGTCAATACTAATTTTATCAGAAATAATAATAAAATGTAATAAAAGCAGAAATCTTTGGTGGTATGTTGAGCCCATGGGGAACCATTCCTTGATGGGGGCAGATGAGATGGGGAACCAAACAGGCACCATGACAGACAGTTAGAATTCTAGAATTAGTGGCCAACAAAGTTATTCATCATTGGTATTTTTTATAAATGAAAATTGTTGTAATTTTGTTTTAAAGCCTGTTTCCTTGTAATATGTTCTGTTGTTGAATTTGGTAAAGTTTCCTCTTTGTTATTTGAGAAAACTCGAAAATGTTTATAGTTCAAGAATTCATAAAAAATTTCCTATTAGGTCCTTGTGTCACTTGTACCTTTTGCATTTTTTTTTGGAAGTTTATCTTATTGAAGATCTTATTGGACAGGACAAAGTATGGATGCACCCCCACAACCAACAAGAATTGGCCTTGCAGGTCTAGCAGTCATGGGCCAGAATCTGGCCCTCAATATTGCAGAAAAAGGCTTCCCCATTTCTGTTTATAATCGAACTACCTCCAAAGTTGATGAGACTGTTGAAAGAGCTAAAAGGGAGGGAGATCTTCCTTTATATGGCTTCCATGATCCTGAAGCTTTTGTTCAGTCAATCCAAAAGCCTCGGGTGATAATTATGCTTGTTAAGGCTGGGGCACCTGTTGACCAAACCATAAAGACCCTCTCTGCCTACATGGAGAAAGGTGATTGTATCATTGATGGTGGGAATGAGTGGTATGAGAACACTGAGAGGAGAGAAAAGGCCGTGGCTGAGTTGGGTTTGCTCTATCTTGGAATGGGAGTTTCAGGTGGTGAAGAAGGTGCAAGGAATGGACCCTCTTTGATGCCTGGAGGTTCTTTTGAGGCCTTCAAGTACATTGAAGACATTCTTCTTAAAGTGGCAGCTCAAGTTCCTGACAGTGGCCCCTGTGTGACTTATATTGGCAAAGGTGGCTCTGGTAATTTTGTCAAGATGGTGCATAATGGAATTGAATATGGTGATATGCAGTTGATTGCAGAGGCTTATGATGTACTAAAATCAGTTGGAAAGTTGTCAAATGAGGAACTGCAAAGTGTTTTCTCTGAATGGAACAAGGGTGAGCTTCTCAGCTTCTTGATTGAGATCACTGCAGATATTTTTGGAATTAAAGATGACAAAGGAGATGGACATCTGGTTGACAAGGTTTTGGACAAAACTGGAATGAAGGGTACAGGTAAATGGACTGTACAGCAAGCTGCTGATCTATCAGTTGCAGCTCCTACAATTGCATCTTCTTTGGATGCAAGATTCCTCAGTGGTTTGAAGGAGGAACGAGTTCAAGCTGCTAAAGTCTTCAAAGCAGGTGGCTTTGGAGATGTTTTGACAGATCAAGTTGTGGACAAGGGGAAGTTGATTGATGATGTGAGACAAGCTCTTTATGCATCCAAGATTTGTAGTTATGCACAGGGGATGAATTTGATTCGTGCAAAGAGTATTGAGAAAGGATGGGACTTGAAGTTGGGAGAACTGGCAAGGATTTGGAAGGGAGGCTGCATTATCCGAGCTGTGTTTTTAGACAGAATCAAGAAGGCATATGATAGGAACGCTGATCTGGCTAACCTTCTTGTTGATCCAGAGTTTGCAAAGGAAATGATTGAGCGTCAATCTGCCTGGCGGAGGGTTGTATGTCTTGCTATCAACTCTGGTATTAGCACTCCTGGTATGTCCTCTAGTCTTGCCTATTTTGACTCTTACCGAAGGGAAAGGTTGCCAGCTAATTTGGTCCAAGCTCAAAGAGATTATTTTGGTGCTCATACATATGAAAGGGTTGACATTGAAGGATCTTTCCATACTGAATGGTTCAAGATTGCGAGACAGTTGAAGAATTAACACATCTTGTCAGGGTACCTTGCTTAATAACATCTAAATAAGCATAATAATTTCTGCTCTGAGCTCTATGCTGGGTAGAAGTTGCACAAATTCTCTTTGGTCAAAATTTGTCTTGATCAAATTCATCGATTCCAATTTATAACTAGACTTTGTCTTTTGTATGTTGTGGCTGTGCTATGGCAGTTCTGCTTTTACTTTCTGTTTAGATTTGTACCATTGAAATTGGTAGCTCTTTTTCTAGTATTGTGAAAATGTTTGAGCAACAAAATTTTCTCATTTTGTGACATTTTGTTCTTCTTCTCTTTACATAATTGGTAGTGGGGTTTTCTAAGATAAGAGGAGGATTTGGGAACCATCCTTGTTTGGGAGAGTCATGGTAATTGTCATGGTTTTGGGAAGTCTAGGAGTCCTAACCCTCAAAAATCTCCCCAAACCCTCCAATTTGTGGATTGAGAAAGCTTGACCTTGAACAGATACATAATTCCCTTTACTCTCCTTTCTCTTCCCTTACCTTTTAAAAAAATTACTTCATCTTATCCTCTCTCCTCCCAATAGAGAATTAGCTTTATTGTTTTCATTTCCAACATGGGATATCCTGTAGTTGTTGGTTTATAGACTTCCTTCTGGCATCACATGCGATGAATTCTTTTAGCTGTCTCATGTTCTGCCTTGTTTTAATATCATGTGCTAGATTGTACTTTTGTTGGTTTGTGAATAATCAATCTAGGGAAATACACCATAAATATGCACAAAACCAATATTAATACTGAATTGGGATATGCACATTTGGTCAGGATCATAATGCCTAAACTGACGACACCTTCTAAGTTTAAACATACTTAATTTACTCTAATATTCTTGGTTCTTAAAACAAAAATTATTTTGCATGTGCCAAAAATTTGGATTCAAATTGGAAAGGAAAGTTTCAAGGGGAATTCTGGATCTTAAATTTATAAAGTTTCTCTTTCAATTGTTTTTGTGGAAATGGAAATTATTTATGTCCATGGATTTACGCTAGAGGACTTCTATACAAAAAGAGGTAAAGACTAGTCTAAACTGGTGAGAACAGAGTGTATGAGAGTACTCAGTAGAAAAATGGAGAGACAAACGTATCATATCATATTTTCTCTAACATGAAGTCAAAGTCCTTTTCCCCTGTTACACTAGTTTTTGTTTATGGAAAAAGCTAATTATATTACTTGAAATCCTTACACACAAAGTTTAATCTTTAATGTTAGCCTTATTGCCATCAAGGAGCTAAAAACTTGAATGAATCGACAATTTTACCTCTGAACAAGTAAATCTCTCTTTTAACTCGTCTATTTTTCTTCTTGTTCTTGTCTGTCTCTAATAAAGCATGCTCAGTTATTTTATTGTTTTCTTTTTGTTTTCATTAGGAAAAGAAATTCAGGTTTCCTAGCATGTGTTTTCTATTATCTGATCAACAATTCTAGAAATTATAATGTGTGTTGTATAATAATTATTTGTTATTTTGATGTACAGCCCATACTTTGTAGTTGCCTAGCTGTTGCATTTGCATCCCTTGTTTTCATAACTGAGTTATATAAGTAACCAATATTCTGTCACTAGAAATGTCTATGTTGCTCCTTATGGTTGGCATTTGTCTTTCTGTGTTGATCTATCTTCTTTCCAGCATGAAATACTCTGTTGATTCATTGCACACGCACACGAGGACACAGACACATTATACACTTTTTATTATTATGCTTTCGCTGGAAAAAAAAAGTATTATTTTCTTTTAACTTGATGTTAAATAATTATATCCATAAAACCCAAATATCCACATAAACCATGTTGGCATTTTCTTTGTATGCTGATCTTTTTTGTTCTTTGGATCTTTTGTCTTTCCAGCAGAGCACACATTGTTGGTTGATACTGCTTGATTCACTCAAACTTGGTCACATGAACAAATAAAATGCATTATCATTAAGGAGTTTGTGCAGTAGGTATATTTTTCTGTACCAGATGTGACCTTCTAGCTAATTGCTTCTGATATTGTATATTATACAACTAGCCATATTCCTGGTTCCAGCTGCAATGTCAAGAATTAGGTATTGATACAAACTGGCAGGATTTAAGTCAATGGCGGCACATAAATTTCTAGACTATATTGTGTACTGATTTGATAAATCTCTTACTTGGATGCCTTTAAATTGATTTCAACAATACAATGAAAGTCTGGAACCTTAAAAATATTTCATAAATGATGAATGGAATGTGTTTCAGGTTTCAGCTCATGAAGTAAATATATATAGTAAAGAAAATGCATGTTTTCTTGTGTTTGCGGCTATTAATTTTACGAACCTTGCTGACTTTGAATGGAGACTATTTGCTGTATTTTCTGTCAGCAGTAAACCTTTTGTTGTTTTCAGTGCTTTTTCCATCATTCTTTTCCTTTTTGTTTGGTTTTGTAGCTGAAGAACAGGGGTTGAAATTGTTGTGCTTATCGCGCTTGAAACTCGCTACTCCACTGCTACCTCGACCATGCTCTTGTTTATACGGATGATGGGGACCAGAGGAAGCATCCGAAGCCATTGAGTCATCACTGTCTTGTTCATTGTCATCGTTGTCGCCGTCATCATAATTTCCATCTTTGGCAATAGTGTTGTGATCATTTTCAACAGTAACATGGTCACTGCATTCATTGTCATCTTCTTGCATGGGAGAGGCAATGTACATTGTCCACCCAGATTCACTGCTGCTACACCCTTCTGTGCTCAAATGGTGTTTTGATGAATCCATTAGTGAAGGTGAAGAGAAGTTCCTTGGTGGGGGAATGATGCTATTAATAGTATTTATTCCCCAAAAGGCTACAATAAGAAGAGAGGAGACTTTTCTATAAAAGCCCCTATGTAAGGAGAGCAAGAATGATCCTTCACATCAGGATATTATCCTATTTATGCTAATACTACCTTTTGTTAAACAAAGTATAATACAGCTTATCATAACCAATTAGAAGTGCAAGGAAATATATAAAATGGAAAGAACCTTAAAAGCAAATAAAATAAAATAAAATAAAATAAAATTCTATCTTGGTCATCAATTAACAAAAGAAAAGGGTATTTGCCAACAAACTGGAAATACTAAAATATTTCATCTTAAAGATTTAAATTAAATGTAACTTAAATTATTATCGATAAAAAATTAATCAGTCTGTCTTATAATACAGAGAAAATTGTATGTTTAAAACATAATATATATTTTATTATTATTATTAAAATTGCCACTAGACATTAATGAAGATAGCAAAAGGCCCACCCTAAATTAGGGCAACCTAATTAACTTAAATGCCTAATAAGTTAGAATTCCAAATTAGAGCAAAACCTACTTGCAATTTTTTTTTTTTTGGGAGTTTGGGAATTAATTTGAAGATAACCTTTTTTTTTTGTTTGGAGATGTAAACTTCTCTTCTTTTTTTTTTTTGCACTGAAGGAGATGTAACTTCTCACATGAACCTAAAAAATTAAAATTAATATTAAATCATTCTATAGTTCTGTCCCTATCAACTATCTGCCAAACATTTATATATATATATATATATATATATTTCTAGAAAATGAAATCAGTGTCTTGTAACAAGAATTGCAGAAGAACCCATTCCTGAATCTTGGAAGAATATTGAACCCATGACCATAACCATGTTAGAGCACAGCCTCCCCACTTATTGCTTATCTTTCAAAGCCTTTATTTCTCTGTATTGTCAGAAACATAGGTCAGCTTTTGTGGACAAAAGTGCAGAGAAGCCAACTGGTAAAATTTGATTTTTGAGGATTATAAATTTATAATTGTTGCAAAATGAAGACTGCCTAACTTCTGCTGGCTTAAGTTCTCTTCGTTCCCTTGTTGTTTGCTGTTTTTTGTAATACTAATAAAGCTGGCTTGTGTCTTTTAGTGAACTGGGATCACAATGTGGTATTTTTTTAAAAAAAAAAATTTGACTTCTATTAGAGTTTGAACTCGATATCTCATCCTTCTAAAAACAATTTCAGTACCACATTAAACAAATATAATACAATATGGTGTTGTATTATATTTATTGGTCTGAATCATAATTTAAAATATGATAGAGTTAATACTATTTGAAATAATTGAGCATATGAAAATAAATATACACCAAGTGTTATCTTTATTTTGACTTTTTTTTTATATTGGAATTGTAGGGGAAAATTTGAGAGCAATTGATTTTTCCACAAATCATATTAGAAGTGTCTAATTTTTTGAAATATGAAAACATATAAATACATTTAATTGATGAGGATCTCTAATTTAAAGAGAATTATTATGTGCATAACATGTTTATTATAATAGACATATAATAACACTCGATCACTAAATTACTAACTTAACGCATAAGACACATCATAAATTATTAAGCGTATTACATTGAGCTCTTTTTTTTTTTTTTTTTCCCCAAAGTATTACATCGAGTTGGTAATTGAATAATTTCACTTGCAGCTAAAAAAGAAATCTCACTTCATTATTTAGGCAGTTATTATATTATTTGAATATTTTAATTTAGCAATAACAGCACTAAAGTCAAGATGGCCGAGTTGGTCTAAGGCGCCAGTTTCAGGTACTGGTCCGAAAGGGCATGGGTTCGAATCCCATTCTTGACATTTCTTTCTTCCTTAGCATAGTTTTTAACTTCTTTTTCTTGCCTATCTTATCAATTAATATCAAACATATACAAATTTAATGGTGACCTTTAAAAATAATAATATAATAACCTTTGGATTTTCTCCAAAAAAAAAAAAAATTTCATATATGAATTCAAAATTTCATATATGAATTCAATTTATTTTCAATAAGATATATATCATATATTTAAAAATTGAAAATGTAGTCTATCATAAATATTATTCATGATTTTTTTAAAACTTGAAACTCAATTTATTTGAGATTTTTGTATATCTAACCTTAACAAAATATATAAGTTCATATTTACCTTTTCCAATGCTAAAAAAAAAAAATCTTTTTTTATATTTTACTCATATTTATTTTTTAAAAGTGCTTTAATCATATTTTGATATGTTCTTACTATGTCTCAACATTAAAATTATTAAAGATTTTGACTTTTTTTTAAAAATTATTTTTAAAGTTTCAACATATATGTGGATCCATATTCAAAATGTATCTGTATTATAAAAATTTCTAACATAGATATTCTAGTAAAATTGAAGTAATTGTTATTCTATATATCAGATTAAAAGGATTCGAAAGTTTTGAAAGTATAAAAACATATAAACAGTTAAATTTAAATTTAATGTCTTTTGTAATTTAGTAAAACCTAATCTAATTAGAAAGAAACTACAAAGATATTTCCATTCTAAAATAGAAAATTAATAAAATAAATAAAACTACAAGATATTTCCTAACTATTGATTTTTATTTTTTTGAGCATTAATCCTAACTATTGAATTCAAAGGCTATATTGAAGCCCCAATGCTAAGTTAGTATTTTTGGACCGATATGAAAATATAGAAATGCGCCAAAGCCTGTCATTGGCCCAATTTTAGGGCGGTCCTGGTCTGAACCGAATAAGAGTTTTTTAAACTTAAATTAAATAGAGTTATGCTACAATGATTCAATGGTTGTGATTACCTCTTAGCTGTTAGTGATAATCATTATTCATTAGTGGTTGGCAGGTCAAATTTTAACATTTTAACATTTAAAAATTTTATCTTTTTATTTTTCAATTATAATTTTTAACTGCTAATTATTAGATTTAAAATGTTTCTCTAGCTATTAGATTTACTAAACACCTTTATTAGTGATGTGAGTCAAAGAGATGCCAAACTCACACTGTGTATGATTCAAACTGATTGAACCTGTAAAACAAAATTAGAGAGATCAGACGAATCTTTTAGGCGAACTTTCTGATGCTTAAGTCAGTAAATAATTATTTTTAAAGGAAATGAAAAGTTTTTTAGTATTTAGACTGCGTAACCTGAAACATGAAACCTCTGAAAACTTTTATAGGAGACTGTCTTGGGAAGCAAGTCACTGAAAAATAAGACCATTAAGTGTCCAAGTAGTGGGATAATGATCTCCTATTCTTTAGGAGGTGGAGAACGTAATAGGAAATCACAACTGAAATCAATGATCATCCATATACAGATCTAACAATCTATATGGATAACCAGTAACTTGGGCGATCTTTGTCTAAGTGATCTAACCTAAATGATCTATATTAGGACGATTCGGTGTCTGGACGAGCTCGTAACTCGCTTGGAGTAATCCATTTAAATTGATATGTATCAATTAGTAGTTGGAAATCCAAATACCAAACATAGATCCTTAATTACTCTTTCAAACGAACTCCTAATAAAACAAGTGGTCGGTATGATTTTATTTGCATTTTATTTTTTAATTTTGGTTTAAAAAAAGAATGAGGGAGATTTAATATAAAATTTGGCGAAACTTGAGAGATACATTTATACAAAACTAAATTTGCACTGCAATAAATATTGAAATTAATAATATTTTAACATTATTTAACAATAATAATAATAATAATAATAATAATTGATGATATTAACATACCTTAAAGCCTAAAACAGTACAAATGTAGTCCATACAAATCAAGTTGATCCAATTAAATACAGTCTTATTGACCAGATGGTCCAAGCTTAAACTACCAAGTTTAGATTTAAAAAAAAAACTGGGCTTGTAACTCAAAAAACTACAAACATTAAAGTATGTTCTACAAATGGCCCACAAGCTTACAACACATACACAATTACAAATAAGCCCCTGCACGGTTTTTTTCTTTCCAGAGCAGTTCTCTTCCTCCTCCGCCATTACAATCCCTGCTTGGGCTTGAGGAACAGGTTGAAAAACAGGGGATATTTGCCTGGATCAACTACAAAGCTCTTGTACCATAATGGCCTTAAGTTTGCCCATGAAAAAAATCCATATTCGAGCCTCCAAGAACAGGGAGTATATTGTTTCGAAAAGCACATACCAGATCTAGCCCAAAAAACTCCCCAGTAAGCTGGGATGGAGAAGAAACCTAAAAAATCTTCATAGCTCCATGCGCTTCCATCACCAACCCTAACAATATCTTCCCTCTCCCCCTTACAATCTTCTGCCAACGGATCTAAAGAAGAAAGCAAAGGTCGGAGAGTCGGACATGACCCGAGATAACCAGAGCCAAACCAAACACCCTAATCCAGGCGATATCACAAACAAAAAACCCAAACCCATACTGGACGGGAGCCATAAGAACATAACAGGCTAATATCCAATCTTTATTAATGAAAACTAAAAGGAAAATGAAAGAAAATGGTAACAAGGGGGTTCCCTTTGACGCCGGAGTCTCCAGAGAGTCCCCACCCTTGAAATCCTAGCCGTAAGTGTACAAGGGCCTTAGAGAGAAACAGAGAGAAAACGAGAGGAAAATAGTATCTTTTTTGATGTTGATATAACAACATATATATTAAGAACATATTAATAATGCTATTAAATGTCGGTAACAATATATTAATATTACAAAAAAAAATTAACTACATGATTTTATATATCAAATGGTAGTATTACTTATTTTTATTAGTACTAAATTACTTTATTTTTAACAACATGTACATCTTTGTAGTAGTTAGAACTGAACATGGTACTCGAGAATACCAGACTGAACTGAAATATCGAACTGTTTTAGTACTGTACTGTAAAAAATTTGGGATTTAAGGTGAGAATTGTACTAAACTGTATCAAAAATTTTAATTTGGTACGGTATTGATTCTTAGTTTATATCCAAACTGAGAACTGTACTGAACTGTATCGAATCGATCCGAAAGTACAGGTACCGAACCAAATTTTAACATATTATATATATATATAAGTTTTAATAAAACTTATTAAAATCCAAACTTTAGGCCTAAGGATGAGCACAATAATCGGGAATATCGAACTGAAATACCGAATTGTTTTAGTATTGTATTGTATAAGTACCGAATTGTTTTAGTACTGTATTGTAAAAAAATTAGGACTTAAGGTGAGAACAATACTAAAAATTTTAATTTGGTATGGTACTGATTATTAGTCCAATACTGATTTGAACTGAACCGTGCAAGTCCTAGTAGCAGTGCTGTGATTTTTTTTTATTATTGTTATTATTTCTTTTGTCATATCTTCAAACTTATAAATGCAACTTGTTTTGAATACAATAAATTTTAGTAAATAGATAGACGGAAAAGGTTTGTGCAATTGTGACTTTGTGAGTGCTTCCCACATAGAAAAAATACGTTATACACAAATGTGTATATTTTCACCTATATTTATACATTCAGTCAATGTATTTTTACAGTAGAGAGGTTTTGGAATATCCTGAGAATATTTATCCATGAGAGAAGAGATGATAAAATTTGTAGAAAAAGTGGCTGAAGATTTTAGTGTCTCCCATTATGCAAAGTTACAAATACCTCTTTCTGAAAGCTATTCAAATACACAATCATCACTCCCTATTTGCATTTACTAACATTTACAAGCAACTTCAAGAAACCATCTTTTCTTGTGAATAAATAATTATATAATGTTGTTCACATGGCTATATATATATATATTTATGCCAAGCCAATTGACATTCTAACGACATATTTCACTAACATAGGTCGTCCATCCTTTTTGCTAGCTAACTAAATAGTATACAGAGCATAATTCTCAGAATGTTTTAGTTGATACTGCTTTTAAACTATAGTGGAGTTCTTTTTTCTTAATCAGATGTGTGGAGCAAATCTTCATATTCAACTATATATATTTTTATTGACCCAATAGTTTATTCAATTATTGCAATCTATTTTACTATGCATTGAAAATTTTGAAAGAGAATGGACAATTAAAATTTTAATTTTTAATTTTTTTCGTAAGAGACAAATACTTTAATTAATCATTATTGAACTGCTAATCTAATATAATTTCTATGCAAATTTTCATATAATACGATTGGATCTCAAATTCTATGTACTTAATAAAATTTAATTAGTCTTTTAATATCTTTTAAGAAATGGATAATTACAAATTTGGTGTCTGTACTTTTCAATTTTGATGTCTGGATAATTTTCTTTTTCAATCAAGTATTTGAATGGAACAAATATACATCAATATGGTGTTTTACTTTATTTTATACTTATCTGAGTGCTGACTAGATATTGTGGATCCCGCTTTTTTACCAACAGAGCTTGTCATGTCAGATTCACACTAAGAGAATAAATAGAAAAAACCAAAATGACCTTATGTGTATCAAAGAATTTAACCTCCCAAATACTTTTTAAATCAGTTTAACCATTGAGTTTTTATTTTGGGACAATTAAACCTTATTTTTATTAAAAATACTAAAAAATTAATTTTTATATTTCTAAGAATAAAAATTTAATTTTTAGATAATTTTGAAACAAAATAAAAAATAAAAAATAAAAAAACAAAACAAAAGAAACTCGGATAGAAAGAGATCGAGAGAGAAGAAGAAAAATTGGTGGCTTAAGCTCGGTCACGATCATGGCCAGTGTCATGGTCATATGTTTTTCTTTTGCTAGGACTTGGTGGTGGTGGTAGTAGAGGTGCTGGCTTAAGCAGGCGTTCAAGTGAAGATTTCTCAGATCTTATAACTTAAATCATCCTTTTTCAGATCTCATCACTTTTAAAAGAAGAAGTTGTGAATTTACCGAGTTTTTTTGGTTAATAATTCTCTACTTTAGACCTTGAGTTCTTTGCTTCAAATCTTCTTCTTCTTCTCTCCCTCTCTATTTGGGTTTCTTTTGTTTTTCATTTTTTTCTCATTTTTCTTTTATTTTTTTTATTTCATAATCTGAAAAAAAAAAAAGAATTATTTTTTTTATTTGTTGGATTTTTTTTTTTATTTATGATTCCTTGCTTCATATATGGGTTTTTGCTTCTTATTCTTCTTCTCTCTCTTCTTTAGATATTCAGGTTGTTTCTTCTTCTTTTTTTTCTTCTTCACTATTAAGTTTCATTGTTATCTAGGTTTTTTTTTTTTTTAATTTATTTAATTTTGTTCTTGTCTTTCTTGTTTTTGGTAAACATAAGGTCATTTTGGCTTTTTCTATTTTATCTTTTAGTGCGAATATGATATGACAAGCTTTGTTGATTAGAAAATGGGGCCTACAATACCTAGTCAGCACTTAGGTAAGCATAAAGCAAAGCTAAACACTACATTGATGTACATTTACTCTGTTCAAACATTTGATTGAAAAAAAAAAATTATTCAGACACTAAAATAGAAAAAATAAAAAAAGTACAAACACCAAATTTGTAATTATCCATTTAAGAAATAATTATTAGCTAGATAGAATGGAAGCGTTTGCTTCTTTTTACTCATAAAAGTTTCAATTCCGTGTGAATAGAATGATGCATATACTCTTGTACTATTTAATAATTTCTCCTTTCAAGTATGTTGGTGAAAGATTTTGGAGCTCCCTTATTATTTATTATTGTTTAGAAGATAATTTTTTTAAACCCAAAAAAAAAAAAATTGTTATTCTCTTATTATGTAATTCACAATTTATATTAAGGATAAATACAAAAAAGTATCATGTGGTTTAACCTTTTTCATTTATGGGCCTGTGAAATTTTTTTTTGATAAAGAGGGATTTGAGATTTATTCCGTTAGAACTTAGGAGTCTTTGTCATTAATACCGTTAGTGAGTGCTAATGTGACGCTTACATGGCTGATGTGGATCTTATTTTTTATTTTTTTAATAATAAAATATTAAAAATTAATAATAAGGGTCCCATTTTTAATAATAATTAATATTAAAAATTAATTTTTATTAACAAAATTAATAAAAATTTTGAAAAATAAGAAAATAATTTTTTAAAATTTATTAAAAATTAAAAACATTTAAAAAATAAAAAAATTAATTAAAATAAAAAAAAAAGAAAATTTATCAAAATCTCCATTGTCAATGGATTTCAACAGACAATTTCTTGATATAGTTCAAATTAATATTTGCAATTACATTACTAAATTAACAACACAGAGAAGCTAATTACATTACTAAACTAAATTAGGTCACAATATAATCCAATCAATTTCATTGATCTGGGTTTGAAAAACCAGA
>CATKHJ010154253.1:0-36133 GCA_949750685.1 Vernicia montana | reverse complement strand
AGTAGGGCATATATATATATATATATATATATATATATATATATATATATATATATATATATATATATATATATTGATTTTAAAAAATTAAGGAACATTCAGAAAGTCATACTGATGTGAACAAAAAAAGTTGTAGTGTGTAGAAAAAACAAAGGGAAGTTTCTTTAATTTCTTTTTTTTTTATTTGATTGGCAGAGGCAGAGGCTATAAAACTTTGACTATGAAACCTAACTCTTGTTTAATTTATTTTTTTATTTTATGACTCTGAAGCTCACTATATTTTACTATCACCTGATAAAAAGTAAGTCACTTTTATTAATAAAAAGAAAGCTATCCAACTTGAAGAAATAATTGAAGATATTGATAAATTTGAGTCAGGTAGTGATTTTGCTTAAATTTTCAATTTGTATTACTGTTTTCTTTTTATTTTTTTTTGTTCATATAAATTAACAAATTGCATATATTTTTTTTCCAGAGATTACTCAAGATCCTGAAGTTGTGAAAAGCATATTACCTAGGAGCAAAGTAGAATGCTGATTTGTTGATCTCACATTTTAAGATATGGTATTGTATTTTTTTAAGAAAAAATGCTTCTTTATTGTTGTCTCATTTTTTCAGCAAGTTTTGCTTTTATATTTTGAGTCGTGTGATGCAATTCTGACCCTTGAAAGTGTAATTTAGAGTCATTGACTGAAATTTCAGCAATTTCAGTCATAAAATTTTAGCAATTTATGCTTTTTATTTTGAGTTGTATGATGTAATTTTGACCCTAGGTGTAATGCTTTCTTGATAGGAGTGAGTTCTAGATTCTATTATATTAGTGAAATGCTAGTAGTTTATTTTTGTTTGTTCAATTTTCCTTTATTTTCTAAAGAAATTCAGATCTGCCATGCTAGTTTTAATGCCTTATTCTTGAGTTCTAGATTCTATTATAAGTTGACATCTCTCTCTCTTGAAGATTTCCTATTTGTTTAGTACTAGAGTGGTTAATTTTTTTCTCCTTATTTATATTTTTTGTGTTGAAAAATTCAATTACTTATTTGAAATATATATCATGCAGCTGGATGATGGCTCTTTCATTGATTGCAATGCTAGGAAGGTTTTATATGAATGCTTGTAGGATGGAAATCAAGGGTCTCAAGGAGTTGGCTGTGCTACATATAATTGGACTATTACTTCAGAAACTTTCCAGTCTTTTTTGAGCAAATAATGCTAAAATGTTATGTTTATTTTACTTATTGTATGAATTCCTTTGGTTGTAATGTGCTATGTCAAAATTAGACACCTTTTACTTTAACTATAAAAATTAACTTACAAATTATATTATGTTTTAACTTGAGTTATATCATTTGGAATTAGTATTATATGATATTGTTAGGTGGATTGTGTAATATTGGAATATAGAGAATAATTTCTCCGAATCTCCGTTCTGGTTTGGATTGGATTGAACCGGAACTGAAATATTCAATATCCGAATTGTATTGTCTCGAAATTTTCGGGACAATACAAAATGGAGATTTTTGGTTTCGGTCCCGGTTCCGGTTTTCCGCAAAACCAAATCTCCGAAGTTCAGTCCAATTCCGGAGATTTTCAAATCTCCTGATTGGACCGAACCGTGCTCAGCCCTAGGAGTAACCAATCAGATGGCTGCCACCTTTCTTGCCACCAATCACAGCTCATCTTTCGGCGACTCTAGCCAGTCCAATCCCGCCATGAACGGTCACCGACAAATGAGCTACGCGCAGAAAAGATGAACTTCGACGCCACCACATTTAGACGTTGATTCCGATGGATTCTGGCGGACATTTTAGTGGGTCTTGGTACCATTTGAAAGCTCTTTGCGCAGGCTTCCATTTGGTACCAACCTCAGTCGGTATGGATGGCCGGTGGTGAAGAAATCAGGTGAAGATTTCGGTCACCGAAGCTTTTGGGCTTCGATCTCGACGACCGACGGCGAGTGGAGGAAGGTGACATGCATTTTCAGACTCCTGGCGTTGAGACGAGCAAGTTTGTGTGATCACCGACCTCCAGAGCCACCGTCGGCGGCGGCACGTCGCCGGCCTGTCATCGGCGAGTGGGCCTCAGCGCCGTCGGTGACCTAGAACCTCCAGTGAACTGCATTTTACGCGTACATCGTGATTCCGGAGTTAGTTCGCGAGGTTTTGACTTCGGTAAGCCTAAAACGTTATGTTATTGATTTTATGTCGGTGTTTTAAATGCTTGAAAAATTATTGATTTTGCATGTATTATTATGTATTCAGGTTTAAATTAATAGTTTGAATTATTTATGAGATTTTTTGAATTTATTAGAGTTAAATTGGATGATTTATTAATTATAAGGATTTTATTTTTATTATTGAAGTCAAAATTAGTGAATTTAAAATTAATAGGAATTTTATAAATTAATTGAAAATAATTTTATAAAAGTAAATTAATTAAATGATATAAGAATTAAATTGGTTTAAGTATAATTTAATGTGAAATTATATATTATTATCGAATTTGAGATTTAGATAAATTTCCATGAATTTATTGAGATAAATTTTATATTATGAATTTTTATGAAAATGCTAAAATGAATTTTATATTATGAAAATTTTATAAATTTAATTATATAAGTTTTATATTATTTTAAAAAGGATTATTTAATCGAATTAATTTTATAAGGATTCCAATTAGAAAATATTCTTTTTATGTAAAAAAATAAATTTAAAATTTATGGGTGACTATGAAAAATGTTTTTGAATTGTATGATATTTTATAAGATTGGAAATTGTGAATTTTGAGATATAGTTTATTAACTAGAATAATTTCATTAAAAGAATGTTTATGAATTGAGTTGATTTTGATTGATGAATTGAAATTGTGATGATTATTGAGTTGGAGACCCAGGAGGGTTCTATGAACTGTGTTGAATTATTGTGAGCCTTGATGGCTATTTAGAAGTATTTATTTATATTGTTTCAGCTGAGAAATGTTATAGTTATAGGAGAGACTCTGCCAAAATCATGGTAGAATCTTTAAAGTTGTTGCGTATATCGTAGTTGAGTGATCAGTATTTTGATGATTTTCCTGTTATACGGTATCGATGTTTCATGCGTCTTTCAGTTAGCTATCAACCGACACTCCGAGGAGAGCTTGTTAGGTTCCGTCAAGTTTGTGAGTTATATAGCTTAATATAGCACTCCATTCCTTTTATTTAATTAATGTTTCCCTTGCATACATGCATTAACTGTTTGGATATTATTTACATATAATTATGCATTATGAATATAAATGAAGCATTCTAGCATATATATGTGATTGTTTTGTTGTAATTGTGTTGCATATTATTTGTGCTTATTCGGATGAGATTAAGATGACATAAGACCATACATGATCGTGATTATGATTATGATATGATGATTATGGGTTGATGAGCTAAGACTGATGTATGACAGCTGCAGGCTTGCTCATCGCCTAGCGTTTGCTGCCAGTCGGGTAAGCGCTGCATGGCTTAGGCCAGGGACGACTGTGATCCTATGATGGATATTAAGAGACAATTTTAAATTTAAAGAGCCAGGATAGGGGGGATCGACTCCCATATTGAGGTTTAGTGTGGTTCCTATCGACTAATTCCTATCTTTAGTTGATTATGTGATTGACTGTCTGGATGACATTATACATTAGCATTTCTGGCATTCGAATTATATATTATATTGATAACTATATAGTTCATTGAGTCAAACGCTAATTTCTGTTTAATATTTTTTCCCAGGTTGCATAATCAGCTTGAAAAGTAAACGTTAGTCGAGTTATTCCTACCATTCCTCCTTTGACAGTGAAGCTTATTTTATTATTCAGTTATGTAATAAAATATTATATTATTCTGTATTTTAAATTTAGAACTCCGCATTATTATTTTCAAATTTTCTGAAGCTCTGTATTATTGGGTTAGTTGTTTTAATAATTGAGTTTTGAAGGATAGCTAAACTTTCTCATTATGGATATTGTGATATTCTGTTAAGCATGAATCTTGTGATGATTTGTTGAGATTGAGATAATTGCCATGAGTGACATTGATTTGATGTCCTGTTTAATAGGTTCTGCTTAACAGGTGGATTCACAACCCTTATTTTATGATAGTTACAGCTATCATATTGCAGTTTTGTCGTTTAGCGTATAGTCAGGCTTACTACAGGTTCTGGAAACCTTATATTTTTTCGTTTCCTAGTGCCGGTCACGTGCCTTCAGATTCGGGGTGTGATAATATATAGATAATGTTAGGTTATGAAAGTTGTGTCAAAAAAAATTGATGTAAATTAATATAATTTGAACACATCATACAATTAAAAAATAATAATAATTATCCTTATTTTACATTATAAATTGTGTCAAAATATTATATAATTGCTTTTATTTTATCAGACGTAATTGTGTCATTTAGAATTATTCTTAATATATTTATAAGACTTAATTCATAAATTAGCTTTTAAAGTTTTTGGAAAAAATTTATTATACTCTCCAATTTTTGTAATAACATTGGAGGCTATAGGAGGTAGCTTTCTCCTTTAACATTTCTCACTGAATTTGTAATAATTTTTTTATAATTTCAGAGACTTAAATTTGAGATTTCTCATTTCCCATGCCTTTAAAGAGAATGAGAAAACTAATCAGACCACACTTAATTGACTATTTAAATTTTATTATATTTTTATATTTAGTAAATACAAATAAAATAAATTTGTTATCTTATTTCAATTTATTCAAAATCAACAGAGTCGGTGAAATATCTTGATTTGATTTTCCCAAATCAAACCCTTGAGCTGCTTCAACATGTAAATCAAAACAAAATAACAATGTGGAAAACAAAGCAGGATTCTTGACAATGGCACCATAACTTGAAAATGTAGCCCAACTTGAGAGTGCCCTTATTTTGGGTTTAGAAACACGTAAAACTGAGATTAAATAGGATTTTATAATATAGTGATAATAAAATAAAATTATTTAGAATTATTTTATTTTTGACCCAGAAATTATTTAGAATTATTGGTAAAAATAAATTCTTACTAAAAAAAAAGTGAGAAATTGTGTGATTGAAAAAGAATTTTAATTTGCGATTGATTCATAAAAGTGAGCACTAGACGAGAACATGAATGATATAAACTAGAATTTATTTTTTATTTATTTATTTATTTATTTTTTTTTAGTATTGAGGGAGAGGAGAATGGATTATAAATATATTGCCAAGGAAGATATGTACTTATTGATAACTCTAGTTTCTTAAAATTATTTTACTTGTTCAAACTTAAATTTTGATTCAGTTCTAGAGAATTTAATAATATTATTATTTATTTTGAGAAATAAATATTTCTAATAATTTATAAATAAATTATAACATGTTTTTAGTATTTTATTTTATTTTATTTTGCAGAATAAAGATAATTTCGAAATGTTATACAAAGGGGAGGGATCTTCATTTTATAATGAAAGAAAATTATAACCCAAGCCAATTTTATTGACTAACCAAATCAATTTTATTGACTAACCAATTTATTTTTGTTGATTAACCTAAATCACTTATGCATACAATGATGCAAGGTGAAACTGATGCAGACAATGATGCAAGATGATGAAAAAAAAAGATGAAAATTGCTTATAAATAGGCATTATCACTCCTCTTTCAAATCATCATTCAAGAAAATAAATAGATTTTTAGAGAGATTTATATTTTTTTAATTTCACTTTCTTTTTATTTTTATTTTGATAAAAAAGAGAATGTTTGGAGTTCGTGTACGCCAAAAATTATATCACAAAAATAATTCTTTCTAAATTTTTATTTATCAATTTAATAATAAGTTGTTATTATATTTTCTATTAGATTGATTGTTAATTTAATTGTTTCTTTCTTTTTAATTATGAATAGCTAAATTTCTTATTTACGATTTAGATGTAATTTCTTGATTTTCTTATGATTATCTTTATTTGATTGATTTTGTTTTGATTATTGGAATTAATCTTTTATTTTAAAATTTAATACTTGTAAATAATTGATCATTATTTATATGTTTAAAAATATTATGTAAAGTAGCGAAAGTGAAAATATAATATTAGTTAATTGAGATATTAGACTTAGGGAATGCGTTGTTTAGAGATAAGAACACTCATTTGTGATTAATTAAAAGATTTTCATAAAACTTAATAGGTTTGTATTAATTGTTTGTGATCACGAGAGTAAATATAAGATTAATATAAATACTTGTGTTGTGTTTTAAGAGAAAACATCATATAATTTAGGAAAATTTAATAATTAATTCCAATAAAATTTAACCAATTTAGATAACATAAAAAAGTAATAAGTAATCAATTGATAAAATTTAAATACTAAGTCTTTTTTCATATATTGAATTTATCTTTTAATATTTTTTTTTTTATTTTCTTCATCTCAATTAAATTGATTTTCTAAATAATAAGATAATTCATAATTATTGTAATTGTCAACAACTTCCTTTTGGAATCGACACTCTACTCAATCATTATATTATTTGTTCACGATCTGTGTATTTGCAGATTTTTAGCAACACTTACCGCTAGGTTATGTTTCGGTATGCAAATGATATAAATTAATTGTTCGCCTGTGTTTACGTAGGTTTTAATTATATTTTTTTAAAATATTTTAATATACACAAATAATAATAATAATTATTATTATTATTAAAAATATTATTATTATTATTACTAAATTAAAATATTACTTTTTAATAATTTTAAATATTAATATAAAAATTATATAGGTTATATTTATTATATATGAACTAGCTAAAAAATATATATTATATTCAGGTATATAAATTTTAATTGAAATCTATAACAATACAATGACATGAAAAAAATTAATAAAATAATTTTATATAAACTTAATTTTTGAGAGAATTATTAGATAAGGCGAAATAATTTTCTAAATAATTTTTTAGTTGAACTTTTATTATATATATATAATATTTCATTCTTATATTGGCTAATATGTCTTAGGAAATTTTTTTTTTTTTTTTTTTTAAATCCTTGGGCCAAAATTTTAACCACAACTTACAACTAGAAGTAAAACCCGAGTCTGGCCTGAAGATTCAAATAAGCCCAATCCAAAACAATAAAATTGTAAAAAAATATTTTAAATAAAGTCCAAATATATTTTAAAAAACTTTGGGTACTAAATGAGAATTATTCATTTATAAAAAAAAGGAATTGTAAACCATCTTTTTGGCCCTTCATGAATTAACTAATCAAAACTCAGTGGCTGCCAATACTCGGTGCTCCCCATTTCCTTTCACTCTCCTCAGTGCTCAAATTTCTCAATTGAGCAATTCTCTATTGGGCTTAATCCATTTGGGAGACAAAATTTGAGGTAAATTTCGTGGTTGCTTGTTCTTTTTTCTAATTCTAATTTAGTAAAAAAGCTTTGAAATTGAGCCAATCATGGATTCTTTTTCTGGCTGGGGTGAATTACCAAATCTTGCTATCACCAATATAGCCAGTTAGGAAATTAAGTTTTCAAGAATTCTTGATTTTACTTGGTGCTCAGTCGATTTGGGAATTGGAGTTATTTATGATGGTTTAATTTCAAAAGTCTATTGTTCACTCAAATCTTTAAATTTGCTGCTTTACTGAATTTTTTGAGATTTTTTCTGCCTTTTAATTTTTTTTGGGTATTTTAAAGTTTATCACCATTATCTTGGTTATGTGTATTGTATTTTTCAGTTCTGGTTATGGCAATTCCTGTGTCCTTCACAGTGTCCTTCCCAACTTGTTCACCAACCAGTGAAAATACAAAACCCAATTACAGCTGGTTCCTGAGGAGCTTCTTATTTAAAAAAGCTGTAAATTTTGGTATTTGTAAACCTGTATTAGCTGCAGTCAATGTAGAAGAGATAGGAAGAGTAAAATTAAAGGAAGAGAAACCATGGTTTAAGTGGGTTGAGATTGGACCTAATGTCACAGAAGCACAAAAACTGGCTATTTCTCAACTTCCACCAAAGATGACAAATCGATGTAAGGCACTCATGAAGCAGATAATTTGCTGCTCTTACCAAGTCCAGAATGCCAGTTTATCAGATTTATTAGGTGCTTGGGTGAGGATTATGAAGCCCTGGAGAACCGACTGGCTTTCCGTTCTTAAACAATTGAAAGAAATGGGGCATCCTCTTTATCTTGAGGTACTCTTTTGCTAATTGAATTCAAAGCCTTTGTTGATTTTATGCATGCTTCTACTGTTGGCCTACTTCAACTTTTTATGTGGTTTTGGAATTCTGATTTTTTGACTGCTTAAGATTGCTTGTTAATTGCTAATTTTTGTATTCAGTGTGTTGTGATTTGAATAACTAAGGGTTTCTTTTTTATTTTTTATTGAACCTAGAATTAGAGAGTATATGGGAGGAACTTTGTATAGAATATTGCAAATGTTGATATCCTGTAATGTGTTTTATCATGATAATTATTGCCTTGTATTGTAAATTAGGTGGGGATATTCATCTATGACAAACTTGATCACTTCTCTCTATTGATGACTGGCTTATTATAGTCTTACCAATTTTAAATCCATAAATGGGTCCAAGATAGTAGCTGACTTATTCATTACTCAGGAACATCTGCACTTTTCACTTCTTTCAAGGATCTATAATACCTCCAACCTTTTCTTGGGAGCGGCAGACAAACCTGAATGCCCAGGAAATTTTGCATGTTGAATGATATACATATTCATAAGTGCCTCTTTGTTTCTTACTTCATGGCCAGCCTTGTTTTTTGGATGGATCAAAGGGTTTTAAATGGTTCTATTAGCTAACTGTTTTACGGTCAGCAAATCAGTAGTTCTCTTTATCATCCTCTTATTTTTTTTCCCTTCAAGAAATGCCTCTTGCATCTGCAGCTGTAAATATTAATAAAATATTAGTTTTCTTGTTGGTTATAGGTTAAATTGGTGGGTTGTTAAAATCCATACTTCTGTTCATTAATTTTGTTAAAATCCACTTTATATATATATATATATATATATATATATATATATATATATTATGTTTCAATATTCAGTCTTTCATGATTCTCTCATGTAGTAAAATAGTTAAGAATAAATTTAGCCCTTGCTGACTGCAATTTAAGGTTTATAAGACATTTTAAAAAGAAATTATATCACTGAAAGTATTTCATTATCCTGTTTCATCAAAAACTGTTATGAAGATCTTTTATTTTCAAAATAGTGACTTTAAGGTTTATTGAGGATGAAAAGAATTAGAAGAATTTGTTGACAACATTTTAATTTCTCTGGCTTTTTAAGCACATTCCTGGAAGATGAGCACATTTTCTTTTGATGAAGTGTTTAAATAAAGAGAGCATGTAGACATTCTCATGTTTAATCTAGTTTGAAAACTATTTCTTGTTCTGTGTGCAGGTCAACTCAACAATGTGATCTGAATTCATGGTTTCTTGCATGTTTGTTAGGTGGCTGAACTTGCCCTGCTTGAAGAATCTTTTGAGGCCAATGTGCGTGACTACACAAAAATAATTCATTGTTATGGAAAGCAAAACCAAGTTCAAGATGCTGAAAATACTCTCTTAGCCATGAAGAGAAGAGGCTTTGTAATCGATCAAGTAACCTTGACTGCCATGATTTCCATGTACAGCAAAGCTGGCAATCTTAAGCAAGCTGAGGAAACTTTTGAAGAGCTCAAGCTACTCGGACAACAATTGGATAGAAGAGCATATGGCTCAATGATCATGGCCTACATCAGAGCTGGAATGCCTAACAAAGGGGAGGTCTTACTTAGAGAAATGGATGCCCAAGAAATTTGTGCAGGAAGTGAAGTCTACAAGGCATTGTTAAGAGCATATTCCATGGTTGGCGATGCTGATGGAGCTCAAAGGGTTTTTGATACTATTCAGTTTGCAGGTATTCCTCCAGATGTTAGAGTGTGTGGACTCCTTATAAATGCTTACCGAATGGCAGGCCAAAGTGAAAAGGCACACATTACATTTGAAAATATGAGGAGGGCTGGTCTTGAACCTAGTGATAAATGTATAGCCCTGTTGTTGTCTTCATATGAGAAGGAGAACAACCTGAACAAGGCCTTGAACTTTCTAATGGGTTTGGAGAGGGAGGGAATTATGATTGGTAAAGAAGCTTCAGAAATACTAGCTGGGTGGTTTAGAAGATTAGGAGTGGTGAAAGAAGTGGAGCTTGTCTTGAGAGAATATGTTCCTGCAGACTGAATTATCTCCATATCCTTGCTGCATCCATGAGAAGTATCAGTTCTCCAGTATATTTTAGCTCCTGACGATCACCAATAATATGCCATGGTAGCGGTAGGATACAGGAACCTGAGTAGGATATGAAATTGCCTTTTCAACATAATCCTTGTGCCCGACGACTTCCATGTATTGGCAAATTTGTATTGTGGTCGTTTTTGGGTAAAATCATTCTTCCTAATCAAAGTGAACTTCCTATAACTTCTTCTAAGTTGTAATGTAAGACATTTAAGGCAACATTTTTTCATTAGTAATTTGCTGAGTTGCTGATTCAAGAAATATTTCTTCTAAAACAATAGTCCTTTATTTCGTTGATCTTTCTGCATTTTGAAACTTAGTTGTACCCAAAAATAAATTGAAACATTTGTTTTTTTTTTTTTTTTTTTTTTAAACTATGACCACTACTAATTTAGTTATCAATACTATTATTTAAAATTGTTAATATGAGAAATGGAAATGGAAATTCACTCGTAATACTACTACTTTATTGTCAAATAAAAAAAAAAAAAAAAGAAACGAAAATATCACCCATTATAGAAGACAAATTACAAATAAACTTTTCATGTTCATCCTAAATAATTATAGGAGTCTCATAATTAATAACAATATTAGCTTGATACAGATGAAAATGTTTTAAAGAGGCATATGGTATCCAAGTGTAAGTGTCTTTAATTTGGTGGTGAAGGAGGAGCTCCAATTGCAGCTTTGAATATCATCTCAAATGCATTTTCTATGTAAGATTTGAACTTTTGTGGATCTATGAATTCCTTCTCTACTAAAGCAGCAACCCTAAGCTTTCCCATATAACTTACAATCCCTGTCATCAGACTCTGTAATTCCATTAAAACAACCGATTATTTTTAATCAAGTAATGTTTAATTAGTTTCTTACTATTTATATCAAAAGTCTAATTGACATAAAAATTAAAATCTATTTGTTTAAAAAAAAAATTGATACTATTAAGAAAAGTAGTTTGAAAATATAAATTAATTATTTTAAAAAAAATTATCAGTAAAATGTGTTAAATTTAATTTAAAAATAAACAAATTTGTATCTGAAATTTGCTTCTTATAGAGGATGAGGATTGATAAATTAACATGTACCTGAGGTGAACCTGTAACTACAAAATAGAAGCCTTTAACTGGATGATTAGCTACAGCCATTTGTTCAGTTGGCCCCATCACATTTGTAATTGCCATACTTGTATTCTTTAATGTGCCATGAAGATTTTTAGATACTGCCTGTAGAATAAATCAAGAAAAGCAATCAATTTGAATCATTTTATTCATGCTATTTAAATTAATTAAATCATTATAATTTATCCATTTTCATTCGTTGAATCAATTTGATCAATTTTCATTCATACCTTTGGACCACTAAATTTGTTTACAAGTTGAAGGTATTTTGCAGTGAGATAAACACCAAAAGAACTTCTCTTTCTCTGGATGATTTTTCTTGCTTTCCAAACAAATTGAAGAGGGTCTTTAACTTCTGATGAATCATTCAATTTTGGAATTGATACAGACAAGAAGCTAAAGTGATTGCCCCATGGTAACTCTGCATTAGGTTTAACCATTTCTTGAATAGACTTGTAGCCTCCAAACATCCTTGTATTTAGCAGTGCCAATGATGTAGTTCTTGTTTTTCCTGATCCTTTACTCATGGCTTCCATGTACAATCGAGTTCCCAAAAAAATTGCTCCCGTAATAATATCATTTATAGTCTATATATTACAAAGATAATTAAATAATTAAACTAATATCAACTTGGCATAATCATATCTTATAAATTTTTCTATAAATTTTTTATAGAAAAAGTCTATTATTTTTTCTATTCATTATAATTTTATAAAATTTTACAAGTATTGAAATATAATTAGTTGTAAAGTACAATTCTAAAAGTATATTCAAATTTTATTATCTGTTTAGTTTTAAAAATTATTATTTAATTAATACTAACTTAGTAATTATTGATGAATAGTGATATTCAATTAATATTTATTTGATTATACTAAATTTATTTTAAAACACTTTTCTCAATATTTCTTAATTAACCATTTAAAACTGATACATACTTATATATTAAGCCAATTTTTTTTTTTTTTACTTTTCAGTATTCATATATATTAATACATATTCTTCCTAGTTTTATCAAAAGTTTATAATTAATGCATGTTAATTAATTATATATTAATCCAACATAAATTAAGAAAAAATAAAAGAAAGAAGAGTTAAAAAATAACTTACCACTCCAAGCTTGGTCCTGACTTGTTTGATTTGATCAAGAGAGAAGGACATAGTTACAGTGGTAACAGGCAAAAAATCCACTCCAGAATGGGAAGATCTTACAGGAGATTTATCATCTTCAATAAGAGTACTAATTATAATACTTGAACAAAAATCAGAAATAGTATTAAATATAGAAGAGAAAAATCTTGGCACAATACTCTTGAATTTGCATATAATACTCTTCTTTTTCCCCTCCAAATTATTATTATTATTACTATGCAATTGAACAGAGGGAAATGTCAATGGAATTGAAGGATTATCAGCTCTTTGTAAGCAAGAAAGAAGAGCTCCCATTAAAGAGAAGCCATCACCAAGTGAGTGGTGAAGCTTAAAGATTATATGACCAGCTGCTTCACTTGTTGGGTATTTTATTATATGGATTTCCCATAAGGGTTGGTTTTGTGGTAATTGATCCATTGCTATCTTTGTTAGATATTCATCAAAGCAATTGTCATAAAATTTTGTTGACATTCCAGCAGGGAATATAGGCACTTTTATGTGATCTTTCAGCTTCACTTCTACTCTCTTCCATCGCTTTTCTCCATTTTCGCTTACAACCTGTTGCCATAGAATATACATATACAATATTGTTTGAGTTGCAGTTAAGAAATATATTATGTTGAAAAATATTGATTAATTACAAACCATTGCCTTTTAGGGTGAATTTGATTGGTTTTAATCATACTAAAAGTTTTTAAATAGTTTTTTTTTTTTTTTTTAAACATGAAAGTGAGAATCGAACATGAATCTAATAACTAGATAATAAAAATATTAGACAAAATTTATTTAATATACTCTTAACTCAAAATTATAATTCTCATTCAAAATCTTTTACAACAATAAAAATTATATTTATTTAATTCATCCTATAAAATATATCAAAATTACTCTAATTTTTATGATACGTAAATTTGTTTTTATTTAATAATTTATTTTCAAAGCCTATTTATTTTTTAGTTTAACTATTTATTTATAAAAAAATAGTACTATTAAATTTTAAATTATGCTAAATATTTCAAATTAATTAATTAAAAGGTTTTATTGTATTGAAATTGAACTATAATTATTTAGTTACAAAATTTAATATTATTACTTTTCCTATATTATAATTTTTTTAATACTAAAGAGGTTCAATTAACCGAAATAACACTGTATAATAGGAGTAGTCATCTCCTTTAACAATTCTCATCAAATTGATAATAACTTTTTGTGAATTTTGAGATTCGAACCTGAGACATTTCAGATCCCACACCTTAAAGGGTATGAGGCTTTCTATATTGTAATTTAGTTGTGATAATATCTTATAAAAATAATTAATTGTAACATATTTAATTATTTTTATTATCTATTTTATTTAATATTAGTTCAATAAAACATTTGATATATAATTAATAAACACTTCATAGTAACACTATGTAATATATATATATATATATATATGATATATGATTGATTGCTATAGTAACACTTCATAGCAATTATATAATATATATCTAATGTAATAATAGAGCCTCTATGACGACATTTACTGATAATTAAACTAACATTTGAGATACACTGCACAATTGCTTTAAAGTGACAATCTATATATGTTGTAACAAGCTTTGTTATCATCTAGTAATGAATAGTGTTTTGTGTCATTTAGTAAACGTTGTTGTAACATGAATTATGATGACATTTGACAAATGTCACCATAAATATGGTAATGACGTCACTATAAATCTAATACAAACATTTGTATCAAACGTGATTGTAACTCATACCACACCAGTATAAGTGACATTTTGAATAACATTTGTGATAAACGTTGGTATAAGTTTATAAGTTTATAGCAACATTTTTTTTTTTCATTTTTAGTGACATTTATCGATCGTCACTATAAACCATTTTTATTGTAGTATTTATAGTGATTTTTTTGTTCTTATTAGTTTATTATTTGGTTGATAGTTCAATCAGAATCGCAAACTTATTTTCAACATTAAATTTATATTTGTTGATATCATGATCGAATTTATTGAAAAACCATAAGAAGAAACGAAAAGTAAATATTATTTGCTGCTGAGCAATAACAGAGCTAGGAGGCTAAGTGGGGGACCACAACCCCTCCTAATGTCTAAAATGTAATATTTTTTTTTGGTGCACAATTATTAAAATTTTTGTCATATTTTATATTTGATCCATCTTATTTTATGTGAAAATTTTTCTAAGATATATAGAAATTAACTTAATTATATATATACTATTTAGATATAAATTATGGTATAAAAAATTAGATTCTCTTAAAAAAAAATTTATGACACAGTCACTGTTGCTAAGCACGATCCAATATTTCAAATTAAGATTGTTATTATCATTATTTATATTCTTGATTTGTTTTGATATTATTTTTAAGAAATTATAATATTGTATTGTTCTATCTTATCGATGAATGAAATATTTAGTTAATTTTATCTATAAAAAAATTTGGACAATTATTTATGGACGGAGGGAGTATTTGCTGTATACCACCAATTAATAATATAGTGCTGTAAATATATGCATTGCCATTTGAACATTAAAAAAAAAAAAAATTGATAATAAAATAAATTTATTATAATGAATATAAATGAAAAGAGAGATTTTACCATAATGGATGAGAAACGATGATTGATAGGGAGGAAAACATCCTTGACCAAAGGCATAACTGGTAAATCATGGAGAGGAACTTGTGATTCCAAAACAGCAATGATAGAAAGAGAAAGAATTGAAGTACTGAAATATTGTCCATTAGGGCTCACAGGTTGATCATTAATCTCCATTTTTAGTTTTCAAGTTTTATATTCATTCTTCACTTATATATATATTTTTATAAGAGGGAGATCCTTAAGGTGAACCCTCGCAGATAGGCAATAATATGGCAAGGAAAGTAGTTGAGGTTTTACTTTTCTGTAGGACCAATTAAAATAAATATGAGTTGAATATTATACAACTTCTTTAAAAATTAAATAATTAAAGAAAAAATAATTTCCTCCATGAGCTACGCAATGAATGTAAAGGCATCCATCCCTACACACACACACACACACACACACACACACACACACACACACACACACACACACACACACACACACACACACCTGTACGTTAACTGAAATTAATAGATAATTAAAATGTGAAGCTTGTAATCAATGCAAAGTAGTCCAAAGGTATAAATAGGATCTTTTCTTTTGGACTGATACTCAAATAAGTTTTTAATATTTTTTTTGGTCATATTAAACCCTTAATTTTTTTAAAATGATACATATAAAACCCTCTCATTTGAACTGATATTCAAGTGAGCCCTTAATTTTTTTTTTATCCCATTAAACCCTTAATCTTTTCAAAATGGTACATATAAAACCCTTCATCCATAATTTAGGATTTTTGTCAAGTAATGTTAAAAATAAAAAAATTAATATCTATGCATCTACGTATTAATTTTTATTTTTATATAAATATTTTTTAAAAACTTAATATATAATACTTATATTGTATTAGAGAAATGTTTAGCATGATATAATTGAGACATATATTTAAAATTAAAGTGTTGATACTTTATATTTATAAATAAATTTAAATTATTTAGAATGGATATATGCTTAATATATATCATCTACATAATATTATCTATAAATTCAACCATTTTTCAACTCAAATGTAAAATTTTAAAAATTTTAATTTTTTAGTGGTCAAATTATTTAGTGAGGCAAAATTTAAATTATTTAGTGGGGACAAAAAATAAATACATGTAAATTTCAAATAACAATAGTAATGAATTAACTTAAACAAAAGAAATAGATTTCAACTTGAGAAATAATTGTTATTAGTTGTGAATGGAGGAAGGGATAATAAATGTAGGCCTAGGATGGGCAATATTTGTGTTATTGTTTGTGACTGTTGGTTTGGTAATGCTCATTAGAGCATTTGTAATTTTGGGATATTTCTTAGTTAAGTCAATATGCTGCCAAATTTTGGCTAGAAATTTAGGTAATTTAGGTAATGCATGTCATGCATTTAGGCTAAGTGCATAGGATTATAGCTCCTATTATAATATTTCTTTCTAATTTGTGTTTAGAACTTTATTTCGATTTAGAGATCGTTCTTAGGAGCTTTTCTATTATTCGTCAGTTCTGTTTCCAATTCAAGTGAGTGGATAAGTTGATATTATTGGCTTTTCTTAAAAATATATAATACGTATTTATTTAGTATTTTATATAGAAAATTGAGAACATATAATGATATTTTGGTTTTTAATATATGAAATGAAAAATGAGATTTTGCTACAGCGGAGTAAATGACTTGATACATTCATTATATGAGCCTATCAGATCAACACCATGATGACTGGTGTAATTTCAGCTTAATACTGTTTTTGAGACAACGCTTGATATACATATAATTTTTGGGGTGTATATCAGGTGGTTTAACCTTTTGGGAGTAGCTTTGCGCATGCACATGACGAGGATTTTGCTCACACTATTGCGATGCGAGGATTGCTGTTGGGCTAGCAAGGTGTCATTGTTAGTGAAAAATAATATAACAGAGAATTTCACAAGATTTCAAGGCATGTATCTTCCTGCCACTTTTCTAAAGATTTATTTGCTCTCTTAATTGCAATAAGTACAACAAACTCTTCAGGATACAATGAAGCTACTGATAGCACCTTGCAATAGGCGATATCAATACTGACAGCTATACGTGAATTTCAGTACTGAACAATAAATGAGATTTTTGGTTCTGCAGAAAACATAACCCAATGATCTGTAAATATAGAAAATTAAGAGATATAGAATACAATCTGTTAGATTAACAGATGTGATAGGATTAGATTAAAAAATATTTATCAAATATTAACGTAATTTAATCAGATAATAATTAAATTTAAATTATATCAAATAAATTATCAGAAGTAAAAATAAAATAAAAAATAAATTGATTTTATTGCACTGCACTAAAAGCGCCTAAAATGCGCCATATACGCCGTGCGCGCGCGTGCGAGCAATGCATGGTAGCATAACTCTTGTTAGGCTATTTGATACTAAAATAAGTAAAAGGCAATATAAAGCCTTTAAAAATTCCATCTAAAAACAATGTGAGATAAGTAACATTTTGAAAAATGTCCAACAGTCATTAGAGCTCAAGACGTGAGGAGATCTATAGAAAATATATTGTGAGTGTATGAGGATTAAAATTGAATGTTTTGATTAATAATTATGAAATTCAATTATTTTTTGTTGATTACAGAAATAATTATTTTTTATCAGCAAAATTTCAATTTATGAAACTTGAGAAAAAGAATAATTATAGATATGTTTATTTATAAAAAGAAATGGATTCATTTATTCAGCTAACTTATTTTTATAATATATGGTATATAGTAGAACCAAACCTTATTTGTTCTTCATTTATTATCTATTTATCCACTTACTGAGTATTCGTATTCACTCCTTTATATTTTTCAGTGTTCAGGTTTTTGAGCTTAGCAAGTTAATTATATTGATCTTGGTTGTAATCTTTCTGCTCTTCAGTGTCTAGTGGAGGTCGGGCCAGCAAATTTCTTTCAAGTCTTGTTAAATTTTGAATTATTGTTTAGATACATTATAAGAGATCATAAGATAGCCTAGTAAAATTTTAAGGAAAATTTTGTTAGTTCTCCATGTCATGCCTATCTCTGGTAGGAGAGAGATGAGTGTGACACTAATAATTAGGTTTTACAATAAAAAAAATTTCAAAGATTAATTTACATAATATTAGTTACATGCATTTTGTTGTATAGATGAATAGAAATATACTTATGTACATGTTCATATACATGAGGAAAAGAAAAAGAAATGATAAAATAATATCTAATAAATAATAATAATTTTTTATATATTAATAATACTTAACGTTTTTACACACTATTGCCATTTAGTATTTTTTTTACTATACAATATGTAAAGAGTATGCATGTTCCTATTATATGGAGTATTTTTTTTTTTTTTATAAATAATATATATACACACACTAAATCATAACATTTTATTATTTTATCTTTTTTTGAGATAATATTAAAAAATAAATTAATATAATTTTGTAGCCATGCAATGTGTAGGTATTGACTAGTTTTAGAAATTAACGTTGATGGTATTATTCAGGCTTAATCAATTAGTTTACCTGAATTTTTAACTTAAAGTTCAGGTTTACTTTATTAACTAAGTCGAACTGAGCACTTGTGCGAAAAAACATATTAATAAAGAGTAAAGAAGAAAATTGAGAGAATTTTATAAAGTAGAAGTTCTCTCTTCTTTTCTTTATTTTGTTATACTTTTGTTTTTTTCGCATCAATACTCAGTTCAACTGAGTTGATAGAGTAAATCTGAACTTTAACAAAAAGTTCAGGTAAACTAATTGATTACATCCGAATCCTAGAGCCAACAATTGGAATTTAAAATCTAAAAATTGTTAGGAAGTGCATTGAAAATGCAGGGTAAATTAGTAATTTAGTTTCAAAATCTATGGAATTTGATTGTTCAACCAAACATGAGTATATGAGAATGTAAATGATAAATCCAAGGATTTTGTTTTGATACCAAACAATGGAATTTATTAATCCCATTGATTTCACATTTCATGGTTTTTAATTCCATGAATTTAAACAAATTGCAGAAATTTTGAATATCCTCAATATAAACATGGCTTTAAGAAATTATGCCCCCAAATATTTTTAAAAAATTTTATATCATCAACTCAAAATAAAAAGAGTTCTCTTGACTCAACATTTAAATTTTAAATTTTATTGGATCATATAAATTCTAATTAAATAAATTTGGATAGATTTAAATAACTAATTGGTCCATTTATAACTTAAATCTATTATTAACAATTAAATAATAAAAAAAATATTAAGCGTTTGTTGGAATTTATGTTAGAAAGAAAAACCCAGTGCAGTGTGATGTATTAAAAAAGTAATCCAACCAAATATCGATAATTTTTTATATGAATGTTTGATATATAGATCAACCCATAATAAAAAAACAAATATAATAAATAAATTGTTTATTGATTTAGTTTGAATTTAAAAAATATTAAATTACTATAAAATTATTGTGTTATTAAATTACTTATCTTAATAAAATTTTGTCTATAGAATGTGATATTTAAGTAAACCATTGTGATTCATCACACTTTTCTGAAAATTTATTTTGGGGTGTGTTAATGTAACTAAAATCAATAGTCAAAAATACAAGTTCACCCACCTTAGACTTTCTACAATACCACCATGTGCAGCTCATTCAACCAGCTAGCTCCCTCCAATCAAGCATCCATCAATGTATATTTGTTGCCTATAAATACCGTTCATTTCTCTTGTAATACACACAACAAAGTATATACAAAATACTCAATTTTTTTTCTATTATTCTTGCTTTAACATGGTATCAGAGTTTCAATAAGTTCATTCATACTCAGTGATCCAAGAAAACTCAAAAAATCAAGTTTTTCTACTCTGTTTTTTTTTTCAAAACTACTGTATTTTTTGCCTCTCCATGCATACGTTAATATTTTTTTTCTAAACACACAATCAGCAAGCTCATGAAATTATAAGAATTTTGAAACAAATTTCGCCTGAAAACACCCATCAGGGTGATTTGTTAGTACAATTGTTTTCATTCTATTTACCTATGTAATAATTTGAAGATGAATTTGTTATTATAAATAAAAAAAATAAATATAAGAAATAAATTGTTTATTGATTTAGTTTGAATTTTAAAAATATTAAATTATTATAAGAACAACTCTAAGTAAGTAGGACCTCAGGTACAAAATTCACGTGACTGTGAAATGGCATTACAGTAATGCAAGCAGCAAAGCAACTGTCGTTTTAGCACGTTAGCGCGGTGGCTTAATTGCTACTGTACATATGGCTGTCCATGCACTGGCTGTCCTATTCTATTTTCCTCGTTACCAACATACCTAACATTCAAGTCGTCGGAAAAGGACACTTGAATCCGAGTCTTTTATCGATCTGAGATATGCACATATCTTTACCCTAACTATATATTATCATTACTAATTTAATTATTAATACTATCATTTAAAAATGGTAATATGTTATTGATGATTTTTTACATCCAAAAATAATGATTGATAAAATTAAAATTTAAGCGCTAAAAAATTTCAGTGTTTAATATAATAAATACTGAAATTTTTAAGCGTTGAATATAATAATTATATTTGATAACTGTTATTACTGAAAATTATTAAATTTCTTTTTTGAATATAATTAATCATGTGATATTGATATTTAAGTTTTAATCATTAAACACAATTTTAAAATTAAAAAAATAAAAATTATAAATAAAAAAAATTAGAAGCAACAATCATATTAGAATAATATTTTTTATAATTTTTTAAAAAATAAATATTATTAAATTAACTTTAAATGAGTATTTAACAATATGTTAAGGGTATAAAACTCACTTTAATAAAAAAAAATTTAAAAATTCAAGAGCTGAGTGTATTCAGTAGAAATTTTAAGTCAAATATTTTAACTTATCATTTTTAATTTTTGACTTAATTGAAAATTTTAAATTGTAACTATTTTATGTTATCAAATCATTTTAAAACAAATAAATACTGAAAATATTAAATTAAGTAATAAGTTGGGTTATCAAACACTCCCGGACTAAAATATTGTGCAAAGTGTGAGTTTACATGACTAATTATACGTAAGTTTAAGGTGATATTTTGTAAAACTGAAAATTAAGCACTGAAAAATTAAGTGCTGAATTTTAAGCGCTGAATATAATAAATACTGAAATTTTTAAGCACTGAATATAATTAATATGTTTGATAATTGTTATTATTAAAAATTATTAAATTTCTTTATGGGACATAATTAACTCTGTGATATTGATATTTAAGTTTTAACTATTAAATACAATTTTGAAATAAAAAAAATAAAAATTATACATAAAAAAATTTTGAAGCAATAATAATGTTAGGATAATATTTCTCATAAATTTTTAAAAATAAACATTGTTAAACTTTAAATGAGTATTTAAAATTATGCTGAGGGTATAAAAGTCACTTTAATAAAAGAAAAAATTAAAAACTCAATAGCTGAGCGTATTCAGTAGAAATTTTAAATTAAATATTTTAACTTGCAATTTTAAGTGGTTTTTGACTTAATTGAAAATTTTAAGTTGGAACCATTTTATGTTATCAAACCATCTTAAAATTAATAAGTGTTAAAAATATTAAATTAAATAATAAATTGGATTATTAAACACCCTAACACATTAACAATTAAGTTATTTATAATTATATATCATTAATTGTGGTATTATTTCATAATCATTGACAATTTGACAATAGATTAGTTTAGTAGTCATAAATGCATATCAGCTTATATTGAAGAATATACTCTCTCCATTTTATATTAAATGAGGTTTTGGCATATTAGATGAGGTTTTGGAAGTTTTATATTTTTCACAATAGATGACGTTTTAAAATATTAATAGAGCATTTATTTCATTTTTACTCATTTTTAATTTTCATTAAATACATTCTTTAGAGTTTAGAGGAATACTTAATGAGAGCAATTTAATATTTTCTTCTACTAATTAAAGAGAGTTAATTAGCTTCTTAATATTTGTACACATCTCTAAAATGTCATCTATTATAAAATGAAGAGAGTATATGGATGTACATTAAATTTTTTTCAAGAGAACAATAAACTTTCACTCAGTTGTGCTATAATATAATAGTCTTTAAAATAGAGAGACAAAGAGTTTGAATTTTTCCATCAAAATATTTTAATTAATTAAATTATAATATAAAAAAGAGTTTTCAAGATTTAAAATCGATTTTGGGCAAGAGGGTTGTGGAAGGTTAATTATAACTGTAGGGATAGCAAATAGGTGGGTATGAGCTTGGTCTAAATGGATTGGATTGAATGTTACCCTTTTATTCATTTATGATTTTTTTAATTTTTATATAAATACTCATACATATTTAACCTAAATCAATAAATATTTATATAATTATCACCACATGATCTTTAAGATTGTTATTACCTAATATTCCCATTCATTATCTTATATGTTTCACTTAAAAAAAGTCAAACAATATTCTGGATTTATCATGTAATAGGAGTTAAAAGAAAATTAAAGGGAAATTAATTAAGCAGCAAAATGTATGTTATTATCATGACTCATCTTAGGGCTTGAAAATGAAAAAAGAAAAAAATAAGAATTAGATTGCAATTCCCATATCTCAAAGTTGGATGAAAAAAGATTGTAAATAGTTCGGTCGAATTATATAATTAACAACACCAAAAAATGGGTTTAACAATATGTAGGATTACAAGCTTATTTGGTATATATGAATTTTATAAAATTTTATTAATTTATTTATAAATTCATATTTTTATATTTAGTATAAATAAAAATTCATTTAAAATTTTATATTTTTAATTTTATGGACTTGGTTATAATATTATGACGCAGCGTAAATAAAAAGACAAAACCGTTTTAGGGTTTAAGTGTTTCTGAATATTATTTTCTGCCTTAAACAGGCAAAGTAAATATTTAAATAGGGGTTCCGAAACCCTAGACACGGGTACAAATATGAAAACTGCCAAAAATAGACCTGCTCTACTAGCCTACTCAATTCACCATAAAAGGGACGAACTCTGAAGAGGAGGAATTCTTGTAAGTCTAATATGACTAACCACTCTAAAAGAATTAAGAAGATATTTGTTCTATCTTTTAGGAGTTCCTTCATCTTTAAGCCTATTTAGGTATTAGAGGTTCTTATGAGTCAGTCTTAAAAATCTTTGATCTATTATTTTTTTTGTTTATAAATTCTAAATCATGTCCTCATGTCACGGACTTATCATATCTTTGATGAGGTAAATTTATTCCTCTTCATAATGTAATTAACATATCCTATTCAACTCCACATTCTATATTTAACTCCTTGTTAAAAACCACAAGTATTCTATTACTATTTTCCCATTATATTCCTCTTCTTTCACTCTTGTTCTTATTTGAATGGTAATATACTATTCATTTGCCTAATAAATGACAAAAAAATTTCTTGATTTTATCTTTTTTTTTTTTTTAGGAAAAGGGTCCTATATATATATATATATATATATATATATATATATATATATATATATATATATATATATATATATATATATATATGCAGTTTTTACATCCAACTGTACTAGTTTCAAATTCAACTGTGCTACCAAAGCCAACAAAATTCTAATGGATGAATGTCTTACAACTGGAGAAAATACTTCATTATAATCAATTCCCTTTATCTGAGCGTAGCCCTTAGCCACCAATCTTGTTTTGTAGTGGATATTGTTCTTGTCAGAAAATCCATCTTTCTTTGCATATACCCATTTGCACCCAATTGCCTTCTTTCCCTTCAGAAGACTAGCTAGTTTCCATGTCTGATTCTTTTCAAAGGACTGCATTTCTTCATTCATGGCATTCCTCCACTTTTCCTTTTTAGAACTCTGAACTGCTTCACGAAAAGTGGTTGGAATTCCATCATCTTCAATTGGTGATGCATAAGCCACCATGTCAATAAAGCGAGTAGGCTTTTGAATTTTTTGTTATGGCTTGCTTAATGCAATCGGTAAGTGTTGTTGTGTAGGTTTTTGGGTTGGAACCTCTTCTTCTTCAAACTCCTCATCTACTGTAGGAGTTTCTTCTTTATCTGACTCCTTGTCTACCAAAGAAGTATCTCCACCAGATACATCTTTCTCTGCTGGGTCAATTCTTCTTTCAAACTCCACCTCTTTTGGAGTACTCTCCACCTGTTGTGGAGTACCATCTGACTGCAAACTAGTTACCTTCTCCAACATGGTATACTCATCGAAGGTAACATCCCTGCTAAAAATTATCTTCTTCATCTCTGGACACCAAAGCCGATACCCTTTCACTTTAGATATAATCCCTATAAATAGTGCTTTTTTAACTTTTGGGTTTAGCTTCGATTCCTTAACGTGGTAGTATGCAGTGGAACCAAACATACGTAAGGAATCATAATCTTTAGCAGCTTTTCCAGACCACATCTCCAAAGACATCTTGCCTCCAATAGCAGTTGATAGTAGTCGATTAATGAGATGGCTCGCATATGTCACCGCTTCAGCCCAAAATTGTCTGCCTAACCCAGCATTGGACAGCATACACCAAACTTTCTCCAGCAATGTTCGGTTCATGAGTTCTGCCATCCCATTTTGTTGTGGTGTATTCTTGATTGTGAAGTGTCTAACTATACCTTCAGCTTCGCAGACTTTCAGAAATGGATTATTTATATATTCTCCACCATTGTCAATATGGAGATATTTGATTTTTCTGCTAGTCTAAGTCACTACTACCTTTTTCCACTTGGTGAAACTGCTAACACTTCATCCTTAGTCTTCATAGTGTACACCTATACCCTCGGGGAAAAATCATCTACAAAGGTGACATAGTAGTGTTTTCCTCCCAAAGAAGTTGTCTTAGAAGGCTCCCACACATCTAAGTGAACATAATCCAAAATACCCTCGGTATCATGGATTGTTGTACCAAATTTCACCTTTGTCTGCTTCCCTTTGATGCAATGCTCACAAAAATCTAATTTGCAAGCCCGAGCTTCTTTCAACAATCCTTGATCTATTAGAAGTTTCAAAGATTTTTCGCCTGCATGTCCCAAGCGCATATGCTAAAGCCTGGTAGCTTTTATCTCTTCATCATCATTAGAAGCTGTTGCTGCTACTATTCCAATAATTGCATTACCTTGATAGTAATACAAGTTATTGCCTTTTCGAATCCCTTTCATCACCACAAGTACACCAAAGATGACCTTCAATACTCCATTTGCAGTAGTTACAACAAAGCCCTTTGATTTAAGGACTCTTACTAAAATGAGATTTTTCGTCAAACTCGGCACATAACGAACATCTGTCAGCACCTTGATTGATCCATCATAATTTCTTAACCGGATAGAACCAATCCCATTTGTTGTACACGAGTTGTCATTAACCGTGTAAACAACTCCACCTTCTAGTTTTTTAAAATCAAAAAATCAGTCCCGATGGGGACACATGTGATGGCTACATCCAGAATCCAATAGCCATGCGTTAGAAGAGCTTGTGGATGTTATGACAGCAAGTGAAAGGTCTGAGTATTCATCATTGTACTCAGCTACATTCGAGTCTAAGGCAATTTTCCCTTTATCAGGTTTGTCTTTATCTTTCAGTTTAGGAAAGTCCTTCTTCCAGTGTCCTTTTTTCCTGGAAAAAGGCACATTCATCTTTCTTTGGTCTAGACTTCGATCTCCCTCTCCTTCCTTTATTCTGATTTTGAGAGCGTCCTCTCACTATCATTGCTTCTGCTGCACCACTAGTACTTTCTTTCTTGTTTCGTTTTCTGAGTTCATAACTGTACAGGACAACAGTAACTTCACTGAGAGATACTTCAGCCTTCTCGTGAAGTAGAGTAGTTTCAAGAAACTCAAACTCCTCAAGAAGGGATCCCAACAACATCAATGCCAAATCTTCATCTTCAAAAGCCACATCCAAATTCACTAAATTAGCTACTAGCTGATTAAAATTGGTGATGTGCTCATTCATTGTGGTACTCAGAACATAAGTGAAGCGAAACAGTCTTTTCTTCATATGCAACTTATTTTGACTGCTTTTCTTCAAATATTTCTCCTCCAGTGCCTTCCACAATTTACTTGCAGAAGTTTCTTTGGAGAACGCATACCTCTGCTCTTTAGAAAAATACGAGCGAATTGTACCACATGCCACACGATTGATGGTCTTCCATTCTTTCTCCTCAACATCATCTGGTTTATCTTTTTCAATGCAATGTCTAGACCTTGCTGAAAAAGAGTATCTAGAACCTCACTTTGCCACATGCCGAAATGTCTGGTGCCATAAAAAATCTATACTGCAAATCTAGCATTTGTCACAGTAGTTCTTGCTAAAATTGACGATATGAAACCTTTTTTGTCGTCTGACATTTCTATTACAAATTCTATTTAATAGTTGTCAATGCAGAATGCCAATTAGCCCAAGAAAATCTTTTCTGATGTGGAAGATCAGCCTAAGCCTCAACCACAGAGCATACTAAGATAACCAAGAGCTCTGATACCAATTGTTGTGGAATTCGGGTTTTTACTTCTACCAATAATAACAAATTTACCTTGAAAATATTGCACAGATGAATAGAGTATGAACGATTGTACTAACAAATCACCACAAGGTAAATTCTCAGGAAAGAGAGATGGATCACAAGGGACATACTTAAATACCAAGTCTTTCCTTAGCCAGAATTTTACCAATACAAGTAATTTAATAGCATAATAATTCACTATAACTATACCCGACAATAGCTATTAAATAGACATAAAAAGAATACCAGAATTTTAACGAGGTTCGGCCAATTATGCTTACGTCTTCGGACACTACCAAAATAATATTTCAATATAACAAAAAAATATTACAAAGAGAAGAAAGAGAGAGAGAGAACAACAAAAACCTTAAAATACAAATAGACTTAGTTATTTTTTGGATGATGTAACAAAGGAGAGGGGAGACTCCTTTTATAGTCTTAATCCCACTTCTCATATCCCACATCTATTCGATGTGGAACATTTGCTCATTAGAAATGAGCTAAAAAAATCCACAAATATGGGATGAAAAATGAGCTATAGTCAACACGGACCCCATCCAGTATGTTCAATTCGCCCAATTAAAAAGATGAATATGGGTAGAGGATCTTTGCTTTAAGCTAAGCCTAGTTTGAACTTGAAAAATTCAATTATTTTTTGAGTCGGACTTTAAATTTACGTATGAAAAGGTTATGAGATATATATATATATATATATATATATATATATATATATATATATATAGTTTTATGTTTTAAATCTACTTTACCTAATATGAATAATTTTATTAAATTTATATTAAACTATATTTATATATTCTTTAAAAATATATATATTTATATTTTAAAATATTTTTTACTAAAATTTTATATTTAATATATTAATTTTTTTTAATTTGCCAATTTTATTTTATTTAAGAAAAAAATTATTGAAATTGTGAGTCAGACCGAGTTTAGACTTTATATAAAAATATCTAATCCGATAAAATCCAACTCAAGCCTGACTCAATCTGTAAGATGAAGAGATCTAATATAAGATAGAAAAAAGCATTATTTTCAATTATTAACAAACGTACTAAATAATTTCTCATTAATATGACTTATTATACTGTAAATGGATGGTAACATTAAACAGATTAAATAATTCCGAAAAAGAGATTTCTAGGCTTTATTGATACTCCTTCCGTCTCAAAAAGGTTGTTCACTATTTCTTTTTAGAATGTCCCAAAATATTTGCCCATTCTATAAATAGATATAAGTATTTGTCCATTTTATCCTTATTAATTGAAAAATAATATTTATCTATTCTCAAAATTAATAAATAAAAAAGTAGTAATAAATGAGTATAAATAAAAATATAAGTGAAAAAATATAATAAAATTTATGAGTTAATAAATAATAAATGACTTTTTTTAAATTATGTGAAAAAAAAAAAGTGGGCAATCTTTTTTGAAATGGAGACAATATTTAAATATTTGAATGGAGTACCTATCATTTATCTTCAAAAGTCCATATGTTTTGATTTAAAAGGTTAACCCATGTGAATGTTTTTATACGGCTACTCCGCATATAAATGCCGCCCGTTAGAAAATCTAAGAGTCGCCTCCATTCATTTATACTTAATTAAAGAGTTAGAAAATCTAAGAGTCGCCTCCATTCATTTATATTTAATTAATGAGTCTTTCTAGAGTATCCTTCTTGTAGCATATCCTTAGCAAATCAAAATCATTTAATTTCTAAGTAATTAATATGATTCATTGATATTTGGCAAAAATATATATATATATATATATATATGATTCATTGATTAATTTTACTTGTTATCCATTAATTGATTTTAATTTTTCTATTAATTATTACAATTATTATATTTATTAATTTTAATTTATGTATTAATTCAATTGTTTCTCTTTTTTAATACTTGCATCCAAACTCAGTGAAAATACATCTTTTGAAGCATCCATGGCTGAAATAGCAAAAAAAAAAAAAAAAAAAAAAAGAAGGTACTGTGCTTCAAAACCAAAATCAAATAAATAAAAGATATTCAATGTTTAGAATGGAGATTTATATTCCAATAGAAATAAAACCATCAATTTGTTAAAAAGACAATTAAAAAAATGTATATATAGTAGAACTAAGCAATAAAGATTTTAAAAAATAAACATATAGAAATTGATAAATTATGAAACAATATCTCTCTCCAAAAACAATATAATAAATAAATTTTCTTAAATAAAAACAACTGATAAGCACAAACAATTGATTCAAGAAAAAAATAAATTATGTGATTCTTCTTATATATATAAAACTAGTCCCAGTTATAATAATTTCTGGGTGCTGCAAATAATAGGCCTAACTTTAACAATTTTTTAATTGCAAACTCTTTTTTCCTGGTTCTCAACTTTAATATCTAATCAGACTAGTTTAAAATCAAAACAAATAATTTAATCTAAAAAATAAGGTCATTAACATTGTGATAAGGGATGAAATATACCGAACTGGGTAGTAAAGTAAGTTGGGCCCGGCCCAATATAAAATACTTGCAAACCCATTGACCAAAGTCAAATAAGAAGCCATCTAGTTCGTATCCGAGCAGGAAGCGGATTAAAACAATAAAGCAAGCTAATCTATATCCGAACCGGTCAAGGAAATCCATATTCAACTCATGTAAGGATCTATCTCCTATAAATACTTCAAAATCAAACCAACGAAAGGTACATGCATTCTTGCTAACAAAAACACAAGCAATTCTCTGATATTATTCTCAATATCTTACCTTGAGCCTATTCACTAACTTGACCGTCGGAGTGGCTTTGCTAGGCACCCCGCCTAGCCCACTTGACTCTTGTTTCTTCTTACAGGTCACATAAGTTCTATTCAAACTCAACTAAAGGTGAACTATTCTAAACGACCTCACTTCGGTTAGGATTAGCTTCATCACATATCATCAATTCACATAAAAAAAAATTCTACATAATTCTCACTAGGTTTCATACCACACTTATATAACTATGAAATTAAATTCCATTGTCCATGACTTATAATCCATGCTTTAACTAGGAAAATACCTAGGGTATTACATTCTTTCCCAATTAAGAAAATTCATCCTTGAATTTTCTAAAATAATTAAGATGGGTCTTTACCTTGTGTTATCTTAATTCCATCTATCATATTAGGCTATACTTAGACATGAACTACTTAATCATGCTAACAGGAAAGTCATGCTTGTTTGCTTGAAACATTATTTCAGCTTACAATCATTTCATGCTTAAAGTCATGTCAAAGTCTAATATTGCTATTTTCTAGTTGTCTTGCACAATCATAGCTCATCTTATATCAATCATCTTTCTATCTCTAATATTAATGAATCGTGTTTCATGCTTAATCATAATTCTTGTTGTTTGTCACTCATATCCCTGTATTAATTTACTTGTACCTTACACAACTTCTCAAAACACCTCTATTACCAGCACATAAATCATTACTTAACTTGATGTTCTAATTCTATCATGATTCCTATTCTTATACCTTGCTTTCATTTTTCATGGTTGCTGGAAAATTTCCTTGTATATGTGACTTAGGATTCTATCTTTGAAGTTCATATTTATGGTAATTATGATAATTTACATGCAATGATACTCATAATAACACATGATACATGCACATAGCACTTGATATCATGATTTTTGAAATTTATGGCAAACATGATCATGAAATTTATATGATGAAACTTATAGCTTTAAATCTTATAACTACTCATGAATTTATAAGTTAAAAACATAAAGTTATATTTCAGTGGAAAACTTGAAATAATTTGCATGTCATGAAATCATTTTCACAAAAATTGAAACTTGACTATCAGACACTATGACATGGTGTACGCTATTTATCTCCATAAAAACATGGGGTTTATTAACCCTTTATCACAAAGTCTACAAATACTCTATTGACTTGTTACTTGACATGGAATGTTTATATAAATACTTTTGACTTGATATCTCACCTCTGTTCAATTTCAACCTCAATCATGCCTAAAGCATAGTGTACTATCATGTCCTTTCAAATTTCTTTTTATCTATCATAACAACATATTTAACTCCATCCTTGAATATCCTTATCGTTTCTCAATCACTATTTATCATGATTTGTCCATCTATAATTCAAGTTTTCATCATTTAACAACTCATCTAATATCATGGGCAATTGACTATTTTTGAACCTTTTATCATAATTCCCTCAATATCTTTTTTATCTCCTCATTTTCTTGCTTTAACTCTCTGCATTCTTATGTCACTTCTTTTAACTCTTACATTATTACATTTTTACACACTGGGTCCATTTCAACCTTGACGTGCTAGTACACACCTAGTAACTCCTCACTTTCTTCTAACTTATTTCTCTTCATTTAAACCTCTTTTCATCCATTTTCCTTATAATATTCTTTTGGAATTTCTTCTGAATCCTTCTCTGGATCTTCCTTTATATGATCCCTTTAAAGAATTAATTATCATATACGGATAATACAAAATTGACACAAAGAAAGACTTTAACTAACGAGATGAAAAATCCTATGCTCTATGGTGTTTTACTATACGTGCCATATCTTAGTCTAATTAGATTCAATTTTTACTATGATACCAACTTTATCATGACTCATCTTCAAAGTCGCTACAGTCCTAGGGCATGAATAGACGTAAAGCCAATGAAAACCTGTAGAACCTATGAGCAATAGCAATCAAACATGATTTTAGCAGCATAACAGCTGAACATTAAACACATTCATTCGTAATTAGGCCAAGATCACAACCTGCATACAATACACACTCCCAATATTCAATCTTATATCCTCACTTCCTTCAATCATGTCATAGAATCTCCTCCCATGCTCAATTACCCAATCAAAGCTCTTGCTCATACATAAGGATAAAATTAACATTTCCTATACATGAATATAATTCTTGAACATATTAAGAATTTATTTACATCTCATACATACAAAAACCAATTTAATACTTTAAACTCTAACCTAAACACCAGTGGAGCATCTAAATTAAACGTCCTCAAAATAATAAACTTTACATTAACTTGAGATTCCTTGATGGAGAAAGAATGACCAAGAAAGACTACCTGCACTTGTCTTAAACCTGAAAAAGTTAAGCGAGCGGGGTGAGTATAAAACTCAGTGAATAATTAATATATATTATGTACGTAAAGGTATAAACATGAGATAGTATTTTTAGAAACTCGTGTATTAGATTTCAATTATAAAACTTACATGACTCAAATAAGAAAGTAAGTGAAAAGCATAAATATCCACATATGCAAACATGAAATGACATTTCAAAAACTTACATATCTTAAGTAAGATAACAAAATAAAATATAATAGCATAATAAACATGGCCTTGTTCACATTTGAGACAAAAATCAACTTGTAACTTAAACTTGTTAACGTGATAACTTGAACTTGTACTTGTATCATGAAATGCAAGACTGATTAGGTACTTGCGACCTTGGGCACTTGCCCCCCTAAGTGGAACCTTGACAAATTTCGCCCTGTCAAATGAGCTACTATGTGCACATAGCCTGATGGAACTCCCATCAGTTAGAGGATTTCTGTCCCATTGTTCACATATTCATCTTGTAATAACAAATTAATAAAATAAACTTCAATCTTGCAAATTCATGCACTTAAGAACTTGATAAATTTGTGAAAAACATGAACATGAAAATCATGCATTCATCAAGCTTGAAACATTAATCTTATATTACTTTATTATGTAAAAACTTGTGAATTTATAAGTTAGAAATATAACATATCGTTTCATGGAAATTTTTTACTGAATCATAGACTTAGAAATCATTTTCAATAATATACAACTTGAAAATTTAAGATTACGAATGAGGGCATAACATATATTATATACTCATCTTAACTCCTATGCTTCTAATATAGCTATTATCATTAGTAAGGAAGTTCGGCCTCTCCAATATTCCCTTCTTTGACTTGTTTATCCTTGCAGTCTACAATAAATTATCGCATTAAAATTCAATACATAATAATTACTTCATGTACATTTTTAAACTTAATAATTTATTCTTGTTCAACTTTAGATTTACAACCCTAAGCATGAATTCATAAACCTTCCTGTACTTAAAATTCAATAACTTTAGTTTCTTTCATCCAAATCACTTGATTATTTTTCATTGAAAACTAGACATACATAATTATATCATATCCAAAATTCAGATTAAAAATCATTCTACACAATATACGGTGGATTCCCCAAATCAAATTCTGTATTTTGTGTAAAAATAGATTGAGCACCATTTACTTTTTTAACCATAACTCATGGAATACTTGAGAAATTTTAAAACCATTTTATATATATATTCTTAACATCCACAGAAACATTTCTTATATTTAAACTTAAGCCCAATTCTGCCTCTAAGATTTTGAATTTAATCCATTAATTCTAGACTATTAACCTAAGTCTGTTTTCTGAGTCAGTTTGCATCTAGGAGAATTATCTCCATTTCATAGGTTCATATTTCACATATAAACTTACAATTTTTCTTTTTGACTCATTCACAAATTATGTCTCTAATGTCCTCAATTAAATCAAGTAAATTTGGACTGCCTACTAGAACTTTAATATGGATCAGTATGCTTATAAGGAGGATATCTCCTAAACCTCTTAAAATTTCTTCAAATCCTTTTACAAGTCCATAGCTAAGACATATATCTACAACTTGGATATTTAACTTATTTCAAAATTCTATCTCCAAAAATACAGAAATGGAATCAAAATTTCTATCTCTCTTGAAATCCTAAAATTCAGATTTATGAGTTGTGATCATTTCAAGTTTATCAAAGGTTCACTAGCCCAATTTAATCCTTAATTCCTTCAATTATCTTCATTATACACTAATTAATATCAAGGAATCAAATTAATTCAATTTTTCCCAAATTGTTTTCATGTTAACCGAATCCATGTAGACCAAGAACCTTAGTTTCCTTTCAAGCTGATTATGTAATTTTTGGTTGATTAAACATTAAATTCAAGTGTAATTAGATCTAATTCTTCTTTATTTGAAAAAAGTAAAACTCTCATCCCTAATTCCCCACTTTTCCAAATATAGAAAGAAAAAAAGTTATTACTCATCAACAACACATAAAGAACTTGACACCCATACTTAAATAAATTAGATGAAGTTGTTGTTAAGAGATTTACCTATAAAAGACCCTCCTTCTCCTTCTTTAGGTGACTACCGAAAATTCTAGAGAGATATGAAAGAAAACTTTTGTTCTTTCTTAAGTGAGAAAGAGATGGATGAAAGATAGGGAAAATAGAAATGAAATTGATCTTTATATATATATATATATATATTCATTTTCTCTCATCCTTTCATGTGTAGTAGAGAATGCTCTTGAGTTTTTGAGAGAGATCTTGTAGTCTTAGATATTTATTTAGTAAAAGATGATAAGAAAGTAATCACATATGTCAAAGTTTTAATACACTATTTCTGTCATACAAATCTAACCATCACTAACTTTGTAGGGTCCATTCTTGACTTTGTTATTTCCTCATTATTTTTCATTATCAAAATTGATAATTCAATATCTTCTCATTTTTCTATTATATTCTTTCATACTCTTAAATCCAAATATTTACTATCAATTAATAAAAAATTATTTATTCATCTGCAATATTATGATATTCATGCTTATAAACATCTAATTCATATCATCAATTCACATAAAAAAAAAATCTACATAATTTTCACTAGGTTTCATACCACACTTATATAACTAGGAAATTAAATTTCATTATCCATGACTTATAATCCATACTTTAACTGGAAAAATACCTGGAGTATTACAGATACATAGTGAAAAATTTTCTAAACAACTTTTGATCTTAGCTTTATATATATAGCTGGGTGTACACACCTAGTTATCCAATTAAATTTTTGAAATTTGTTTGCCTATACTGAGAGTATATCGACCCCTTGTACGCCCAGCTAATGATTAATTAGTTGTAATTTGAAAATATTATTCATTTAAAATTTTTTCTATAATTTGTTTCTCATGTGAAAAGGCATATATATCTAAATTTTCACTATTTGTTATACATACACCCAAATTATCCAATCAAATCTGTAATCTGATGAGTTTAAATTCAGAATTAAGAATTGTTTGTAGTGACCTTTCTAAACCATGTAAATGAAGGAAAGGGTGAGCCAATAGCAGCCAAAGCTATGTGGTAGGGTGAAATTTCAAACAATTTAAAATTTCACTTCACCCATGTTTGGTCCAAACTTACTTTCAAGCAATCAACTAATTTGTGTGTAAAACACATATGCAATTAAAGAAGAAGGAAGATTAATCTCATTACCTCTTGTAGGTTCCTTCATTCTTTGACAAAGAGCTCCCTAAGTGTGAAGCCTCTAGATCATCCAGACCTAGTTCCACCATCAAGTTTCCTTTGGTTTTCTTTAGTTGTTCTTGAATCCCTCTCTTAGTTGCCCAAATTAGATTCAAGATCATCTCACTAAAACTTTTAGGAAGATAGGTTTCTCTTTTAATTATTTTGGACTAAACCATTTTCAATTGCAAACAATTATTCTTTCATAAAGAATAAGGAAAAAAATTTGAAGATTAAAAGAAAAATTGAAGAAACACTTTCTTCATCTTTTCTTTCAACTCTCTCAAATCTCTAATCAAATTGTTTCAAATGAAAAATGAATTCATTAATAGCAATTGTTCTTTCACAAAGAACAAATAAGAGAATTGAAAATTAAAAGAAAAATTAGAAGAAACTCTTTCTTCATTTTTTTCTTTTTCTCTCTCAACTTCTCTCTCTAGAATTGCTTCTCTTTCTAGAAAATGAATTCTCCATCAAGAACATAAAAACTCATACATTTTATATTCTTACTAAGACTTAACCATTAAGTCTTGCTTTTCCACCATTTTAGCTCTTCCAAAAAGAAGAAGCAAAAGAGAACTTTGCTTTGGAAGCCAAGTTGGACTTTTCTTCCTCAAATGGTGAAATGACCATTTTATCCCTTGAGGGCATAATTGTCATTTCTATTAGCTAAAGTAGAAAAGACCATTTTAACCTTAGTGTAAATTCTCTAACCCCTAAACCCATCCAATGGGCTTAGTGAATAGTGAATTTTCTCTAACCCCTAAATTGCCTTTTTCCATATCACATATGGGCTTTGGCCACATCACATGTGTTTAGGGTTTCCACTAAGCTTAAAATTAATTCTTTAATTTATTTAGTCCAAATCATTTTCAATTTAATCCTTTAAATTTGTATCCCATACAAATTAAGATTTAATTGAAATGAAACCTTTATGGATTTAAACTTCAGGACATGCT
>CATKHJ010154246.1:0-14152 GCA_949750685.1 Vernicia montana | reverse complement strand
TGGGGTATTTATAGTGATCACCCACCAAAAGAGCTGTTACAAGTAAATCATAACCAAATCTGCTTGCTACAGTAACAAATCCTGCATTTAATGCTAGTCAGGATGAAATTGCGCTCGCAATGCCAATATTGCGCTCGCTATGGAATAATCGCGGTCGCTATGCCAAAGTTGCGGTCGCTATCTTCAAAAGCCCCCAACGGTTACTGCCACGTGGCATAATCCCGTTCGCTGCAGATGTTACCGTTGTACTCGAATCCCAGCCATATGAATGTTGCGGTCGCGACAAAGATATCTCGGTCGCGATATCCATATTGCGCCGAGGGTCGCGTTCGCGAAGGAGGCCGCGAACTCTACTGGATGAAATGATTGTTTTTGCCTCAAGCTTGGTAGCATTCGCAATATGGTGGTTGCGGGCGCGGCTAGCTTGTTGCGGGCGCTACATGCTTGTTGCGGGAGCAACTTACAGGTCAGGCAGACTACTTTAAGGATTTCTTCAAGTACTTCATTCTCAAGCACTAGTAAGTCATTTTATCTGAAAAAAATACACTAAGTTTAAATGTTAGATCAATTCAACTTGATTGCCAAGATCAAAATTGAGATTGACTTAGTTGGATCACACCACTAAGGTCAACAGATGATATCCCTGTTTTGCATCTAATGAAGATAAGTATCCATATCCAGCTGTTGAGTCTACCAATTTATCAATCATAGGCAAAGGGAAAAAATCCTTTGGGCAAACTTTCTTTAGATCGGTTAAATCTACGCACATCCTATAGGTCTCATTTACCTTTTTTACTAGCACCACATTAGCGAGCCAATTTGGGTATTGTACTTCTCTGATAAACCCAGCTTTCATTAATTTGTCAACTTCTTCATCTATCACAACTTGTCTTTTTGGACCAAAACATCTTTTCTTTTGTTTAATTGGTCTATATGTAGGATCGACACTAAGATGGTGGGTAATTATATCTCTTTTATTTTAGTTGAAGACCATGGAAAGCTAGATTGACGATCTATTAGGAATTGGTGAGCTTGGATCTTTTATTCACTTTTTAAGGAGAAGATTATTAGCAAGTATTTTTTCGATCCTTCCCCTCCTACTGGTAATTTTTCCAATTTTTGTACAGGTTCTCTGCTCTGGAATTTTGTGAACTACTTCGACCAAAGCGACTTGTTCTTATTGATGCGAGGTGGACACCTTTTTTTGTCTTTTCTTCTCAGGCTCACTTTGATCTTATGTACCATATACACATATTTCCCCTCCTTCACTTGGTCCTCCAATCAAACAATTAATAATCATAGTCGACCCATCATTCATCACTTGCTTCCCCTTATTCCCATTCGCTCCATCCTGACTTGTATTTTTGTTTTTTATAAATTTTTATTAATATCTTTAGTTAATCAACCTTTCTATTTCTTCTAGTAATTGTCTGCAATCATTGGTATTATGACCATGAGTATTATGGAACAGGCATAATTTATTTTTGCTACGTTTATCCGACGGGGTAAGCATTAGTTTAGGGTGAGCCCAGATATCTTGGTATTTGAAGGTTGCAAAAACCTCTGCGGGGCTTATAATCAGCGGGGTTAGATTTGTTATATCTAGGGTACGAGATGGGCGGTTTCTATCATTCCTTCCTCCACCATGATTTCCTTTATTCACTTCTTCTTTCTTTTTGGTTTTACTTTCTATTCTAGAGTTTTCACCCGACCTTCTTCTTTTTGTGAATAGATTAAAGGAATAGGCATCATCTTGTCTTATGTATTTTTGAGCGATGGCCATGGCTTCCTCCAAGGTGTGAGGTGCATATCTATACAATGCTTTAAAATAATCATTATGGGAAGTACCATTCTGTAGGGCCTCAACCGCCCTAGCTTGGTCTAATTGTGTAACCTTCAAGGCTTCCCTGTTAAAATGGCCCATATAATCTCTCAAAAGTTCTCCTTATTTCTGTGTTACAGCTTCTAGACATTGTGTTCGCTTTTCTATGGGAATGTTTGCTGCAAATCTTTGCATGAACAATGTAGCGAGCTGTCCGAAATTGCTAATACTTTTTTCCTCTGAGCCATCAAACCACCTCATGGCAGCTCCTTCTAAAGAGCCTCGGAAAGCCTTACATAGTACCTCGTCCCTTCCTGTCTATAGCTCTATCGCATATTTATAATCCATCACATGAGCCCTAAGATCAGTTTCACCTCTATATTCTTTCTAGGTCGGAGGTTTAAATTTGTTGGCATTATATGCTCTTGTATAGGCCTAATGAAAGGAGATTTTAAGGCCAACTTGAGGTTCTTATCTATGGACTTCTTAGTTTTATCTCCAGCAATTTCTTCTATAAACTTTTTAATAGTCTCTCTTATTTTCTCATCATTTTGTTGACTGGTCGTTTCTTGGCAATATTTCAATTTTTATGACTAGAGGAAGATTCAGATAAAGATTCTTCATCCTCCCTACTTTTCTTCCTAGGTCGCTTCCCTTCTCTCCTTCCCTTCCTTTGGATAATTCGATCTATGTCGACTTTGTTGATATGATGAAGTCGCTGGCTTTCCCTACTTTGATCTTTGCTATACGCATGATTGCTTCGTCCTCAGCCTAGGACCTCTTCTTCATTGTCGCCTCCTAGTCTGATTATTTATGACCTTACTCTTTCCCTGCTTTTCTTGGCTACACGATCTTTATTACATGCTTCTGGTGGTGTTGATTCGAAGTCTAACCTTCGGTTAAGATCTACTCCGGGTATTATACTTCGGTAATTGCCTGAGTATTGAGTGCTGGAGTAGTTTGTGGGGTCTGCAAGGCATTGAGCAATAAGTGTAAGGCCGACACAGCTTCGGGGGTTAGTATAACAGATTGGTTATTGCTTGAGGTTGGGACTATAGCATTCAATTGCTGTAATGTTGATGCTATATCCATATGTTAAGTTTGCCTAGGAGGGGTAACATAAGTTTTGGCGCAAACTTCAACTCCTAAATGAATTTGAGAAGTTATGGGATCTCTAGGAAGAATTTCCCGATTGTTATCGTCTCTTGACTGAATCATATTTTTTGGATCAAGTTTTCTTTTTTACAAGTCACTATTTATATTAAAAGAAATATATGAGAAAATATTTTGATTAATCGTTTCCCACAAACGGCGCCAATTTGATGAAGCTGATTCTAGTTGAGGTAGAATAGTTTACTCTTCTCTTTGGTTGAATTTGAGTTGATGCGACCTGTAAGAAAAGACAAGAGTAAAGTGGGCTAGGCCTGGTGCCTAGTAAAACTATTCCGACGATCAAGTTAATAAATTGACTAGATTTAGGTGAAACACTATTTTTCAATAAACTCTCTGTATATTGTATGTTGTGTGTATGTGTGTCTGTATGTACTTGTGAAAGTTGATTTTTGGAGGTATTTATAGATTGCAAATGCTTATGTGGATCGAATATGGCTTTCTAGACCGAATCATATTATGATGGCAATTTACATGTTTAACTTCGGACTAGGAGCCAGATTGATGACAATATTGATCCTAACCTTTTAATATTGGGCTTTTAGATATATCGGGTTGGGCCTGGCCCATTACTTCTTTTGATCCAATTCAGTATTATTTATCCCATATCATCCGAATTTTACCAAATTTTCTATTTCAATTTTATTTTATTTTTTTTTATCAATTTAAGTGTTTGAAATCTGAATGGATAAATTTTTTTTTAATTATAAGGTGCATTTGGCTTGAATTTATTGTTGAATTATTAAAATATATTATTTTATACTGCCTCTTTACTTCATTCATATCTCTTTGTTTTCCCTTTTCTTCCTTGAGTACCTTCTCTTTCATTTTTGTTTAGATTTTGTCAGAAAATGAAATAAAATTATAGAAAAAATTTGAGAGCTTTTAAAAAATAAGATATAAAAAGATAATAAAAAGTAAGATAAATAGAGTGAATATTAAAGTACAATATCACTTATTGAGTAAAAATAATTTATTTTAATTTTTCTGTGAAAAAATCTAGCTAAATGCACTTGATTAAAAAAAAAATTTCTATTCGAATAATTGATTGATACTAAAATAGAAAAAATATATAATTTAAACACCAACAATATAATTATGGATAAATAATATTTCATTAACTTTAAACTTATAATCTCATAGTTTTAAATACAACTTTAATATTTCGATTACTACTTTAAAGTTTAAAGTTGATTGATATTCATTCTTAAAAAAAATTGATTCATATTAATTAAATTTTTTAATGTTAAAAGAAACATTTTTCAGTTAAATATGTGAATTAAAGGTAAGGATCTGTGTAGTGTTTCGGTCGTATCGATTGACCCTACGTACTACAGCAAGACATTTCTTTCCCCAAATTCTTAGATTAAAACACTTTTTTCTTACTTTTTATAAATTATTTGGTAGATGAATTCTGTACTATCCTTGAAAATTCAATCATAAAAAGGGTGGAAAAAAATAGTAATGATAGAAAATCAGAATTATCATTCTCTACGATGTGACTCTGCATTAATTCTTAATTACTTGATCCTGTGACCACTTGTAATCAAGAATATATTTTCTAAAAACACCTTCCTTAATCAACATTAATTCCATATTTGGCATTCATACCACTGATCAGATTGGATTTGGGTTCCATTGTTTTGAATATCGCTATTTTTTCATAGAATATAATTATAATTACTATATATATATATATATATATATATAATTTTAAGTGAATGAATTATTAAAGCGAAATTCGACAAGTGTCATACCTTATAATTTAAAAATGACTTAAAATTGATTTCTGGTGAAGTCACATCATTGTATTTTTATAGGTTCTAATTAAAATTTATACAAATTAATATATATAATTTTTTTTCTAATCCATAATTATAATTATAATTACACGTTGTTTGGGTCGACTCATCATGGGTGAACCAACCCATTTTTTGAACACATGATATATTAATTTTAGTTATTATCTGTTAATCCAAAAGAGCTAATACAGAAAAATTAATCAAGATAATGATCTCTTATAAGAAGAGAAGGGTTACGTCTGATTATATATATAATTCAATTAATTAAATTCTAATATACTTAAGAAAATAAATTATTAATTTGAAAGGAGTGAAAATAAATTATTATAATTAAATATTACGGTAGGCATACAAGGATATAACATGTACAAATCGTAGTGGAAATAATTAGAAAACACACACTCTTGAACTGATAAATATATGAAATTAACAATAATTCACACTCTCCTCTACCTTGAAGACTTTTTATTGTGGTATTGAAAACTTCACACTTAATTACTTCAATAATTAATATTAATTATAGCCTAATGAATAGGAGAAATGGGTGGCAATGGAGGTCACTTTCCAAACTTGGGGTGGTGGAATTACTTTGGGGGAATCTTAGGAAGAGGAGGAGGGCATGGCTTCTTGTGGAATGGTGGAATCTTTGGAAGTGGAGGGAGAGGCTTATGGTAGATTGGCGGTTTTGGTGGGAGTGGAGGGAGAGGCTTATAGTAGATTGGCGGTTTTGGCGGTTTTGGGAGTGGAGGGAGAGGCTTATAGTAGATTGGCGGTTTTGGTGGGAGTGGAGGGAGAGGCTTATAGTAGATTGGTGGTTTTGGTGGGAGTGGAGGGAGAGGCTTATAATAGATTGGTGGTTTCGGCTTGTAGACCGGAACTGGCGGCTTGTAAATTGGAACTGGTGGTGGCTTTGGTTTTGGCTTATAAACTGGAACTGGTGGAGGTTTGTAGACTGGAACTGGAGGAGGCTTGTAGATTGGTACTGGTGGTGGCTTTGGTTTAGGCTTGTAAACAGGAACTGGAGGTGGCTTATAGGGAATTGGTGGTGGCTTTGGTTTCGGTTTATAGACTGGAACTGGAGGTGGCTTATAGATTGGAACTGGTGGTGGCTTTGGTTTTGGTTTGTAAACTGGAACTGGAGGTGGTTTGTAGACTGGAATTGGAGGTGGTTTGTAAACTGGAACTGGTGGTGGCTTTGGTTTTGGTTTGTAGACTGGAACTGGAGGTGGTTTGTAGAATGGAACTGGAGGTGGGAGAGGTTTCGGAGGGAAGACTTTCGGGGGAAGTGGAGGGAAAACTTTGGGTGGAAATGGAGGAAAAATCTTAGGATGGTGTGGAGGGAAAAGGAAAGGATGGCCAAAATTTTTCAATGGAGGAAGTTTCCATTTAGGGAAAGGTGGCAATTTGGATAGTGGTGGGTATTTGAAATGAGGCCATAAGAAGGCTGAAGTGCATGTTAGTGGTGAAAATTTTAGTTTCCCAGCAAGCCCAAATGTGTGTTTGCCATTTGTTTTGGATTTAAAGATAATCTTGGAAGATTCTAAGCCACTATGAGTAGGGCATGGTGTGGCTGATGCACTATGAAGCTGAGCATAACATTCTTCCTTTAATTTTGCATCTTTTACTATACCATTAGGAAGATTCACTTTGAACTTTCCTTCTTCATCTAGCTCTCCAACCCCTCTTGTTTTGAACTCTCTATTTTCTTGCTTGCAATCAATGGTTATGTGAAGCCCTGCACAAATAAAAGAAATTTTTTAAATAAAAAACCTATTCAAAATTTTTAAAAAATTAGTTTACTAATCAACTATTTACTTCACGGTTTTCATTTTATAAAATCAATTACCCAATACAATCGAATCCAAGTGTGTATAATACATATTGTAATTTATAAATATTTTTCAAGAAAATCATTTCATTTTCAACCATAATAAATTCGTAATTTAATATTTCAATATACCATACAATTAATTTAGAAAATTGTAATAGAATGATAATAAAAATATATATTTTTTATTTTATAATGATAATAATAATGTGAAAAAATAAATCTTTTTCTTGGAAAATGACTTAAAGATTTTGTAGATAAAGTTTAATTTATTCAAAATAATTAATGAAAAATAAATAAAAGAAAAAGTCCACATTGATGCCAACCATAAATAAAAGGATTTAATTGCAAGCGGTTAACCTATATATATAATTATATAGTCACAAGTTGGCTTTCATCAAGACACCAAAAGTAGCTAGTACTGAAAGATAAACCCCCAACCAAACCAATTAAGCAATGCATGTAAGATCAGATTTGTAGCTTGGAAAAGACAACTTTACACTGAAAAAGTAGAAGCTGTAGTATTCCATATATATATAATTGCTACTTTGCTCTTAATTATATTTAATCGATCTGCCATTCTAATTTTTTTAGGAATATATCGAGAGAAAATTGAATTTATTTATAGTTAAATAATGTGTAATTAAAAAAGAAGTAATGCAAAAATTATAGCTAGCCCATGCATGCCAACATTCTCTAATGCATGCCCTAAACAATGCTGAAAAGAGAAATAAACCCACCATAGAATGATCTTACTCTATCAAGTATATATAGACAACAACAAAGTAATACATTATATATACTTTGCTATTGATATATATCGATCGGAACCACTTATTATATGGTATACATATACCTGAAAGTGCCTGGCTAGTCTTAATGTTGTTCTCTGCACAATCTGCACATTCCCCAATCCCAATTACCTCAACTGTTGAAGTAATACTCTTATTGTCATCATCACCATAGCAGAAGGTTGCAGACAACAGAAGTAATGATAAGTAGAAGCACAAAAATGCTTCTCCAAAACAAGGGAAAACCCTCATTGGGAACCACACTAACGGCTCCTCAGGATAAAAAAAAAAGAAAAACACTAATTAATAATAGGCAATTATCTTATTAGAAGCTATACATACTATAAGCTTCTAATGGTAATGTGTGTGTGTGTGTATGTTTGATAAACAAGAAAGAGGGTTATTATATAATGAGCTAAAGCAAGTGAGATTTCAAAGGGCACACCGACACCCTAATTAAGGACCTCACATGATGAGGGGAAATTAAGGCTATGGACCCCTCCTGAGATAAGCTTTGTTTTTGGTTTGAAAATGATAGTAACGTGCATAACAGCTTCTTCTAACTCAAATGCCATTATCTTTCATTCAATGGCCTCTCTCAACTGTATAAATATAGTCACAGCTAGATCTTTATGTGCTCTTCTCATCTCTTTAAACCTACTTATTAGCTCTCATTAAAACACTTTTGTTTTTATATATGATTTTTGTGGGTTAAATTACAATATTGCTCATAGTTTTTAGGATATAAAAACAAACATTATTTTAATCCACTTATAATTCTTTTTTTTTTCTTTTTTTAGGGGTAACATGGTATATATATATAATCTATATTAATTTCATCTTTTTCAGTCTGATAAAAAATAAATTATTATCAATGCTAGTACTAGAAAATTCATGAATAAGGAAAATATCTATTTTATAGTTTAAACCTTATGAATTGAATGATAAAAAGGAAAATGATGAGAAACAAATTTATTGGTTCTAATTTGTTTGAATCTTGATATGGTGCATCTGATTTATAAATAAATTTAGATTTATAATTGTCAGATCGCTTATTTTTAATTTTAATGATTATAGATGAATCTCAATTAACGATCAAAATTAAAAATAAGCGATTTAATGATTATAAATTCAAATTTATTTATAATGTGTGCCATAGAAAAAGCCAATTTGTTTTCATTTTCATTAGAAATTCATTGTGTTAATTTAAATTTTAAACAATACAACTGGAGGTATTCATCTGTCCCAAATTAACATGACAATAACTTTCTTTATATATAAGAGAGTTGTGGTCTTGAAATTTGATTCCTTAATAGTTTTGAGACAATATATTTTTCTTTTTTTTCTATTAATATAGCTTTTAGAAATTATTCACGTCAATTTTATAAAATTTCATAGAAAGTAAACTTGTGTAATTATGAAAGTAGAAAACAAACTCTTCTTGTGAATTAAACTAACTTTGCAATTTTGTGGCACATATTTGAAAAGAGTTGAAGAGTGAAGAAAAATAACAATTAATATGAGAGGCTCAAAGCAACTTAACGTGATGTTAGTTTGTGAAATAGAATTTATTAATTAGGGTATGTACCATAATTTCAATAATTAGTTTTACTGGCAAGAGAGTTACGTTTTTTTTTTATTGATTAATATTCAATTTTTAAAATTAATATTTAAAAAGTAATTCTTAAATATATATACCACCCTTAAAACTCATATAAGAAGAGGACTTATAGTCTAATTTGATGCTTAAACGGTATATACAATTTTTATTTTCGCTTAGAAAACAATTATATGCGTAGCACTGTATCAAGCCATTGACAGTAAAGTCAATCCAACCTTTTCTCTCTCACTTGAATCTTGGAGATATGTTTGGTATCTCTCAAGGTTTCCTAAGATACAAGAACTGACACGGGAATCTATAAGGTTCAATCATTTTTGGTTCAAGACCTTTTTTCTTTTGATTAAAAAAAAATGAGAGAGGAGTAAAAAAATATACAATTTAATACTACATTACAATGAGAATAGATATATCAACTGTTGAAGTTGTGTGAATTTTTTTTTTTGTTATGCCTAACTTGTGGTTTTAAGTTTCTCCTTTATAGTATTTGTCCCATATTGTTTAGTTACATCTTTTTAAATGTATTTATAAAAAGGATGTTCAACACATGGATTTGGACCCCAAAAAATATCTATTTTTGTGGAAGAAAGAAGACGCAAATCTATACCACACACGTGCATGCACAATTAGGCTGTGCCGAGAAATTCCTATACCATGGACCTAGTTTTATTATGCAATGTGGATCATGTTTCTATGTGTTACGTGTTTTGAGCTCTTTTTTTTTTTTTTTTACCAAATCCCTTTTTTCTTTTTATACTCACTATTGGTCTCCACCTTTTTTTTGCTGACAGCTATATTTTACAAAGCTAAAAGTACAAATAGGACCCTCTCCTTTGAGCTGACGCTCAAGTGAGCTCTTAATATATTTTTTGATCCCATTATACCCTTAACTTTTTCAAAATGGCACATATAAAACCATTTGTTCATAATTTAGGATTTTTATCTAGTGATGTTAAAAATAAAAAATTAATATCTATGCACATACGTATTAATTTTTATTTTTGTATAAATATTTTTTAAACTATTTAGAGAAAAATTAATATTTGTAAAATTCAAAGTTAATAAAATAAATTAGTTAATTAAAATATTACAAATTTAATTTAATATAAAATAACTTCTTAATCCTTATATATTAAAGTATACTTTATAAAAAATATATATATTCTTATATAAAATATTAAAATATTATTATATTTCATATAATATAATTATTTTGATTTATTTTTTATACATAATTGCAGAGAAAAATTATATACTCATTACAATTTATTATTAATTTATTAAAATTACATTAAAAAATTATATAAATATAAAAACTTTCATTTGCTTTGATTAGTTTATTATATTTAATTACTTTTAATTTTTTTAAAAATATTTTTTCATATCAATATAAAGCAATGAGACTCACTAGTCACATTATATTTTTTAAATATTTGTTTAATGAAATATAAAGTGAGTGTTTTACATGTACCATTTTAGAAAGGTCAAGGTCTAATGGGACCAAAAAAAATATTAAGAATTTACTTGAACATCAGTCTAAAGGAGAGAATCCTATTTATACCCTTTGGCCTATTTTACAAATTTAGGATTTTATTTGCTCAAAAAAAAATTTCTTTTGTGTTTCATTTATATTTATATTTTTTATTTTATTTTATTCTTTTAAAAAATATATTTATATTTAGTGTTAATCATTTATATTTTTATTAATTGGTTTATTAATTTATCATAATTTTATTTAGTATAGTAATTCGTTTAGTCTTTCAATTTTATTATTTTTACAATGATATTTTATAACTGAAAAAACCCTTATTTCACAACCACCACCAACAAAGTTAATTAAGTTTACATTAATACTATTATTTTGTACATAATAAGTATGAACATCATGTGTATATACAAGATTCAATGTTCCCGATTTTTTATTAGTATTTATTTATTGATTACGTGATATTTGCACACATGCAAAATTAAAATCAATAGTTTTGATTGTGCTAAAAAATTATTGGACAGGAAGATAATATTTTTTTTTTATTCACATTAAAGTGACTTTTATGTGTAATTGAAGTGATTTCTTTTTTTTTATTTGAAAAAAATAATGAATCTAGATCTTATGTTTGATCAACTTGACGCTAATAACAGATGAATGTACGCTTTATAAGTATTGAACCTAAACCTTATATTTAATGAACCTGACACTAATAACAGATAAATATACACTTTATAGGTAATGAACCTGACAATAATAACAGATGAATATACACTTTATAAGTAATGAACATAACCTTATGTTTAATGAATCTGACACTAATAACAGATGAATATTTATTTTATAAGTAATGAATTTAAATCTTATATTTAATGAACATGACACTAATAACAGATAAATATACATTTTATAAGTGCTATACATAAGTTTATGTTTAATAAATTTGACAATAATAACAAATGAATATACGTTTTATAAGTAATGAATTTAAACCTTATATTTAATGAACCTTATACTAAAAACAGATGAATATATACTTTATAAGTAGTGAACCTAAATCTCTTACTCTTATGATGATAATTCATCATTCATAAACTAGATATTAATCACTATTAAATTATACTTATACTTAAAATTTTATAATATCATATCATTAAAATTTTAAATTATTATAATTATTCAAATATAAGAAAATGAATTATTTATGTCTTAAAGTAAAAGATGAAAATTTATTCTTAAAAATAAATTATATTATAACTTGAGTTATTAAATATTTTATAATAATTATTTTAAACAGTGAAAAAGATTTTTGGTATATTAAAAATGTTTGAAATGAAAAGAATTTATTAGTAAAATTTGATGGTACAAGAGACATGTAAAATTTATATTTTGATGGGAGGAAAAAATATGATTAATATATTTAATTATAATGATTAATATATTTAATATATTGCAAAAAAAAAAAACCCTTGATTTTTATAATTATAGCACCTAATTGGTAATCTAGTGGTACTCTTTTCTTTTTTCTCCTTAAATACAATTGGTTTTTTTCTTTTTTCTCTTAAACTATAACCGGTCCCCTTTTGATTCACAATGCTAAATGGACCTTGATGAAGCTGATTCCAACCGAAGTGAGATCGTTTAGAATAGTTCACCTTTACTTTGAGTTTGATTTGAACTGGTGCGACCTATAAGAAGAAACAAGAATCAAATGGGCTAGGCGGGGTGCCTAGCAAAGCCACTCCGACGGTCAAGTTAGTGAATTAACTCAACTTAGAAGACTTAGAATAATGTTTGAATATTGCTTGTGTTTGTGTTAGCAAGTATGCATGTACCCTTTGTTGGTTTAATTTTGAGGTATTTATAAGAGATAGATCCTTACAAGAGTTGAGCATGGATTTTCTTGACCAGTTCTGGTTTAGATTGGCTTTACTGTATCGTTTTGATCCTTTTCCTACTTGGATATGAACTAAATGATTCTTCATTTTACTTTAATTAATGGGCTTGTAAATATATTATATTGGGCCGGGCCCAACTTACTTTACTACCCAGTTCGATATATTTTGATATTAAAAAAATTAAACTCCTTAATTTCTTTATTCTAATAGGATATGAATTCACAACCTTCTAGTCTTACCATTAGACCTCACTAAGACCCCATTTGGTTTAACTATTCCTAACAGTTGTAAGCTAATAACCGATTATTATTAAGTGTTTAGTAAAATTATTATTAGTTATTACTGTTAATAGATAAATATTAATATTTACCTTTTATTTAAATACTAATTTTTAATAGGATAATTTAATTTTTTTATTTAAATAAATATGAGTTGTTTCAAAAAAAATTTCAAATTGGAACTTTTGTAAATAGCAATTGTTTGATTACCTAACATGTAACAACTATCACTAAAAATAAATAACTAAACATATTTAATGCAACTGTTGAGAACCAAAAAGCTAATTACATAAATTTGTTTTGCCAAACATCTACTAAAATAACTTATATATATGCTTTATATATGTCATATGACATGAGAATTCTTTTAACAAATAATTAAATGTAAAATATTTCAAATACAGAAACAACAAATAAATATATAGAATGTTTCTAAAATATTGTTTAACTAGTCTATACCGAACGTTGTACAATTATAAAATTATTTTTTATTTAATAAAATTAACTTATTTATTTTTAATTATTATGTCAAAATCGTAGTTGTCAAAATCATACTAGTCCGACCGGTTCAACCAGAAAAACTAAAAACCGGTCCTCAAACCAATTCGATTTAGTCCAAAAACCATTAGAGACTAAGAACAGGGAAAAACCCGGCAACCTGGCCGGGTAATTGATGACCCGGTCAACCCAGACTGGTTTTCTCGGGTGATCCAAGTGGTGAAATTTTTTTTGTTCCATTAATCACTCATAAGTCCCATCCAGGTAAGTAAGGAAATATGTTGCTAGGCTTGTTATTTATATTCATACAACTTCTCTTCTTATTTGTATTCTTTTAATGTGAGATAAAACTCTTTACAATATCACATGGGTGGATGAACCAAAATATTCAATTATTTATTTTTATTTGGTCCATCTAACCTTTCTTTTGTTTTAGATTTGAAACAATAAAATCTAAATTATTTTATCTACATAATTGTTTTTTTTTAATTAGCTATGATATTAATAATAATTTTTTTTTACTATTGAATAGTGTGAATAGTTTTACTTTGATCTTGAAATAATTTTACTTAGTTTTTTTATTTAGTAACTTTTCAATTACATGATTTTCTTTTTTTAATTTTTTATTTATCAGATTTCCTTTCCTCTCTTTATTATATTTTTTTCTAGTTACGGTAAAATTTTGACATGATTTTTTGATTATTTATTTGATTTCTATTATTTTTATTTAGAAATATATATATATATATATATATATATATATATATATATATTTTATGTAAATTCTCAAATTTGAATTAAAAAAAGGATTATTTTGCTTTCTCCATGAGTCTATGTGTCTATATAGATCCTGTTCATGGATTAACGAAAATGTGCAAAAGCTCTATTTGCCTCTGCCATTCTATGAGTCTCTTCCTTTTTGCGTATGGCATCACCACTCCCTTTTGCAGCATCCACTAAT
>CATKHJ010154189.1:0-10888 GCA_949750685.1 Vernicia montana | reverse complement strand
CTCCGAACCACTATATATCTTGGCTAAGCTTTCTCTATCCCTATTCCTTTGTGATATTTAATTCAAAATTGTAACTTATTGCATATAGGTTGTTATTTGCATTAAAATCATTTGTAATCCTATTCACCCCCCCTCTAGGATTGCTATATTTGGGACAACAGAAATGACTCCAAATTTATTTAATTTGTCCAATGGAAAAGAACTAATCCACGAATGATCAAAGAGGGTTCGGGGATCAGGTTTTGGTAATAAACATTAATTTCTCTTTAGTTTGGTTGAAAGTGCAAAATAACTTTATGTGTAAATGATGATTTTCATGCATGAATAAAAATAAAAATGATGAATGAAATAATTATAAATGATGCAAATATTATATGAACAATAGGTTATAAATGAATAAACAAAAAATAAAATATGATAAAAGGATATTTTCTCTAACCCTTATGATACTAGGAAAATCACATATTTCTCAATTAATTTAATAAAAGAAATATAAAAAAATAAAAGAAATAAATAAAAGGGAAAAATATTAATTAAAATATTTTAGAGTTAATACTTTAAAGATTAGCATGCTTGCGTATCTCTTCGAATGGAAATCAAACCCTACGCAGTTCTCCCTTCTTGCGAAGGAGGGGTTTTACTCAAAAGATGTTTATTTGGTCTATTAATTTAATTCAGATTTTAAATTAACAAAATTTAGATATTTTCAGATTTAGATCCAAATAAAGGCGTGATAAATTCTAAATATAATTTTAGAATTTAAAAATGTAATAGAAATGAATTATACCTTTGTTTTTCTTGGTTTTTTCACGGACGGGGCGAGCTTGGCTCCGGATCTGAACTCCACTTCGGATTAGGAATTCAAAATAAATAATAAAAATTTTAAATTGAAATTATTTTGGTAGTTGAAAGGATTTGGATATAAAAAAATGATTTTGGACAGAATTTCGGTAACAAAATAAGCTTTTTTTATATTTTTTCCCCCATTTCCCGTATGAATTTCGAAGGAGGGAGGCTGGCTATTTATAGAGGGAGCTGAGGGGCTTCAGGCGGTGCTGGTGGCGGCACGCCTAGACGGCCACCACCTTGGCCTAGTCTGATTCGGTCAGGACCAGTCGATTTGACCCGATTTTCACTGTTTTGGTTTATTTTAGTCCATTTTTTATTCGATTTGAACCCGATTTGATTCTATGGATTCGTAATTAAAAACCGGTGGTTCCGGCCAAGTGGTGTTTGGCTTGGCACAGTCTGGTTCACCCGGGTCAACTTGATTTTGTACTATTTTGGTCGATTTTAGCCCATTTCTGATCCGATTTGGGCCTGATTTGATGCTACGGGTTCATAATTGAAAACCAGTCGTTTGGGGGTGCAATTTTGAGGGTTCACAAGTGTTCATTTTTAAAATTGATATTCTAATTCAAAATGGTATTCATTCAATATATTTGGTATAGATTTAGTATATTTTAGTCAAACTTGAAAGAATTAAGTTGATTGATTCATTATTTCAAAATTTGTAAAAAAAATTGCATTAAATATTTTTATAGTAACAGCAAATGGTATACTCTTGATATATTCTGAGTATATAAAGGGTATATACTACTATTAAAAATGTAATTTCTCTCTACTTAATATTTTTTAGAAATTATAAACATGATCTATAATTTATTTCATAAATATGATTGATTCACTATTGAAAAAAAATAATATAAAAAGAAAAAATAATTATATAGAAAATAAAATTTGAGAAAACATTATACAACAATAAAATAATATAAAATCAACTAAACACATACATCAAATCAACCAAATATGTAAACAAAATAAACCAAACATATACCCGAAAATAAAAGAAAATTTAATTTATGTGATATTTAAGTGGTGGAATTTCAAAGCAATTCAACTTTAAGGACAAACATTTATATTTTTTTCTCCCTTTTATTTATTTTTTCAATTTTTGTTTGATTGATCAAAATCCAACTTGGCCATGTCCTTATTAATAACATAACCCATACCCATATACATCAACAACAACTCCTACTACCCAAACCCCCAAAAGAAAAAAAACTAAAATTAATTACAAAAGATATCCCAATCTCTTTTTTTCGATTTTTCTTTTTTAAAAAAATAGCCTATTACATGTATTTTGAGAAATTAATTAATTCAACCATCTATTTTTATTTTATCTAATACTTTAATCATTTCGTCTTTTTTACCGTTAAAATCGTATAAAAAGACTAAAATGACATTCTTTTACACTTAAATTTTCTATTACATCCAAAACCAAATTTCATTAATAAATTTTTAACAAAATACCATAATATTTTTTTACAACACAATAACCATTAATTAAAGAAAGAAAAATTTGAAAAAGAAGCAATATTGGTGATGCTATCTGTATAATTGAATCAGGCCACTTGATTTCTGAGTCTGATTAGATTTCTCAGGTTGTAAAGAAAATAAACATTTAAAAAAAATTATATATGTATATTTCAGTTTGTTTTCTTTGTTTGCAGTTTCCCAATTATCAAACAAGGGAGATTTTGGGCAGGACCTACTGGTACTTAGAAAAAAGGCCAAAGTGGTAGAGACAGCAGTGGAGAGAGAGTGAGGCTTTGTAGAGAGAAGAAACAAAAAAGAGAAGAGGAATCAAAGAGCAGTGCAAAGTAGAGAGCTTAGAGGAAAAACAAAAATGGTATAAAAGAAAAAAAGAATTAGCAAAAAAATAAAAATTCAAAATGGAACGTACAAAAGTAAATAAAAAAAAAAATGATAGATGTGTAATTTCCTCTAAATCTAATCATATGGAACATGTGAATGGTCTATTAAGTTTGGACTGTAGTTCAAGATGTAAGCCAAAATTCAAGACACCCATAACAATATTAATGATTATATTAACTTTATAAAGTATTTATATTTAATCAATTTAAAATTTTCCACACATAGTGTATCTTTAACCCTCCCCTCAAATGATATACCATGTTATAATATAATATATGATTGACATCTATATAAATTGATATATACGAGAGGCAAACAAAAAACTAATTAACATTACATTGACTTCTCTTCTAACACGATTGTAGCTACCAAAATTAAACCAACTAAAAAAGTAACTAAAAAGTTCGGTGTTCTTCCAGCCACCTTGCTTGGCTAACTGCATCTCAAATAACACCAAACCGGATTGATTTGTTGGAAGGGCTTATGGAGGATAATGAATTAAAAAAAACACAAAATTTCCTCTTCCAATTATCTTTCTTTTTAAATAATTTTATTAGTTATGGATTTACACTATTTTAGTTATATTTTTTATTTAATTAATGTTTTCTTAAAATATTGTAATATACTTGAATTATTATTATTATTATTATTATTTTCTAAACAACTCTTAAACTCAATTTTTATTATATACATATATATTTTTACTCTTCGAAAAGAGTGACATTATTAAAAGAGCAATAATTGTTATAGCCAGAGTAAGAATATTTTAAAATTTTTGATATGTCAATAATACCATTTTATTTGATTTAGTTGATTTTTTTTTTTTCTTTTCCCTATTTCTAAAATTCATGCTAAGTGATAAATAAAAAAAAAATCTATCAATATATCAAATGCATTATTTTTATCCTTGAGTGGTGCATTTCAATTCTTATAATTAATTTTTATTTTTTGTCAGGGTAATATTTGTGTGACTTTTTGAAATCAAACTAAATTTTCTTTTCTTGCAAATAGATCTCCTTATTTAGTCAAAATGATAAATTTTCATTTATGTATATATATGTGTTTAAGCTATCTTTTTTTTTTTTTTTTTTTCCCTTTTTTCATTCTTTTGTTTTTTTAGGGGCTTTTTCATTCTTGAATGACTACGTGGTACACCTTGAAATTGAAATTTAAGTGAAATAAGATTTCAAAACCATAAACATTAATTTCTAAATTTAATTTTTTAATTAATTAATTAAAATTTATTGATTAAATTAATAATTATATTTAAAAATATATATCATATCAATAGAAATTAGAGTTATTGAAATATAAAAAAGATAGAAATTTTTTTTAAATATTTGTGTGCCAAAGTATAAAATAAAATCTTATTCCAAAAATAAAATCCTATTCCAAAAATATGATTTTATTCGTGCAAAAAAAAATGATTTATTTCCATATACCAAACATGCTCATAAGGTTTTGCAAATTCCAAAATTCATGTTCAATAAAATCAACTAAAAACATTTTTTTTTTCAATGACAAAGGAATCCGTATGTAGCTTTTTTTATTATTTATATATTTATTTTGCATTTTAATTGCAATAACATGAAGTTTAATTAAAAAAGATTGATAATTTATTTATTTAATTTTTTAATTGTAAGAATTGAAATAATTTACGTCATTATAGGATAAAAAAAGATTTTTTCTTTATTTATTACTTAATATGAATTTAGGAAATTAAAAAAAAAATAATTAAATCAAATAAAAAGATATTATTCACATATCAAAACATTTAAAATGTTCATAGTATGACCATAACAATTATTGCTGTGGTAATAACATTACCCTTTCTAAAATTCTTAATAGTTTTAATTATTTAAAAAAATAATTTTAAAATTTTTAACAAAAATTTTAACTCAATTAAGCCGAAAATACAAAAGTATTTTTCTAATTAAGTTATAAAGTTAATTTTATACCTAATTAAACAAATTGAAAAAAAAAAATCACCAACTAATTTCAGCTTTTAACCTTATATAATTCATTTGGCAAAAAAAAAAAAAAAAAAAAAACCCTTATATAATTCAATCGGTAAGCTAAAAATAATTTTAAGGTTAACCCATAGGGGCCTGAACCATACGGGCCTGAATCCAAGTGGACCGAGGGCTAAAACCATTACCCAAGCCCTATTTTATGTGGGTTGAACCGAGTGGATCTAGAGCCCATGAGCACGTCTATGCAGTTTTCCATTTTCATTTCCCTCCAAAAGGTTCAGTTCTCCCTCCACAAAATCACTAAAATTAGGCATTCCACAGCAGAACCATCAAAATCCTCTCACTGATTCATTTTTCTAAGCACAAATCAACAATGTCAGGCCATCAAGAGGATCTCGACCTCCTCCTCTCTCTCCAAGATCGAGTCTTGGAAACCCCTCCTGGCTCTCCATCAAATCACCATTCCCACTCACCAGGTAAATATTTGATTTTTAATAACTCATTTTTTTTCAAATTTTCCTCATTGGGTTATTGATTTTTGCTGTGATTGTTGAATTTTAATGTGGGTATCTCTTAGTTTCATGTAATTTCCGGTCTCTGGGTGTTCATGGGTTTGTTCTCTCTAATAGTTTTTTTGCTTTACAATTTGTTTCTCATCAAATTGACTTAGGAATTTCTCAGTTTTGGTTTTGGCGGTTACATTTTGCACCACAGTTCTGCCTCTTTTATTAATTGTGATTTCTCTCGATTTTCTATAATCTTGAAGGGTATCTATCGGATGAATCACCTAGGCGAAGAGGGCATGCTGATTTATCTGTCTTAAGAGATGCTGTTCAAGATTTCATTGATCATGAGTCAAAACCAGTGCAGAAAGCTGAAAAATTGAAGCAGTCAAGGAACTCAAATGAAGTTCAAGTGGAGAAGTATTCAGGTTTAAGAATAAGGTTGCCTTTAGACCAACTACTATGTTTCTTATCCAAATTTGCCTAATATAGGCTATTTGTGTTTGCCAACTTGTAGATGTGCATGTGTTTATCAACTTGTTGAGTTCCCCATTTATAGTTCTTATATAGCTTTAATAGATATTTGGGCATATTATTGCACATTCTCTTGTAAGATTGAAGATATATATGATGTTGATGGATTTCTGATAATTTTCTCTGTAACCAAATAAAACTATAATTAAATTAGAAAAAAAGAAGTCAAAGTTTTTTCCTAATTCTGTTTAATGTTTAATTTGTCACTTTCTGTGTCAGGAATCAATTGGTCACCCCTTCAGAGCTCAGTGAGCGTTTCTCTGATATCCGTTTTGTCCGATTACCAACTATTAAGTAATCTTCTACCAACTATTAAGTAATCTTCTTGCTTTATCATTATATATGAACATTAAAGGGTTATTATGATTTTGGAAGTTTTCACTTGTAGGAATCAAAAGTGTTTTTATGTTTTGAGTCTTGTAACTTATAAGAAGAACTTTATGTACTTTGCAATTGATAATGAGATCATATATTGGATTTTTTCTAGAAATTTATTGGTGGGAGACACTCTGTCTGGCTGCTGGGCTACTGTTGGAGTATTAACCGAGAAGGGAATTCCAAGGACAAGTTCTGTTGGGAAGAGCTATTGCATTTGGAAAATTGGCTGTTTAGATGAAAGCACAATTTCTCTTTTCTTGTTTGGTGATGCTTATCAGCAGAACTGTAAGGAGCAGGCTGGATCAGTTTTTGCACTATTTAATTGTGCTGTGCGCAAGGACAATGCGGTATGAACTTCTCACATTCATTGCCTCATGGATTCCATTTTTTATGGTTCATAAAAGATTTTTTGATTTTTCTTTCTTCTCTTTTTCAGGGAACAGGTTTTTCTTTGAGTGTCTATTCTCCAAATCAAATGTTAAAGATGGGTACTTCCATTGATTATGGAGTTTGCAAAGGGAAAAGGAAGGATGGCATGCCCTGTACACTAGTCATAAATAAGTACGTTACAAACATTTCTAGATTCAACTTGCTTTCTTGGGTGAGATGTGAAATGTCTTGGAAATTACTTTTACCTAGTGCTTATGCATCAACTAAGATATGATGAAATAGCAACTTTTATGCAATTGGTTTTGAAATAGCATTTTTGCCTTCATTTGCTGTCAATATTTGACCAAACTTTGAAGTTGCAATAGATCAAAGCCAATAAACATATAAATAAGTAAAAAATGGTTGAGTAAAATATGTGGTTTTCCATCTTAGGTTCACAATCACATACACAACATATAGTCTGATTTGGACAACCACAAAACATTAATTTTAGCATGCTGTTTATTGCCAAAGTTTGATCAACCAGAAATGCACAAACTGGCTTACAAGCTTAAAAAAAATTAAGCTGGCACCTAAATACTGGAATTTAGACTCCTTGGAACTTGCTTTGATAGGAAGAATTGAAAAATGGTTGACTTGGGAAAATTGTTTCCATCTCCTTGTAACTTAATTGAATCTGTTACTTGAATCAGCTACTTAAACTTGGACACAATTGCAAATAATAGACTATTGGTCTTAATCAGCAGAGAGGTTGAATTGATTGTCTTCTTGCAGTAATGGCTATTAGAAAATTCATACCAAACCTCCAGTGCATTGTTTATAATGTTTGAATGAGTTGTATAATAACTTTATCATTTTAGTACTTCTAACGTAGGAAGATTGAACAATGGCAGTTGTGAAATGAATCTTGATGAATTTCTTTGTCTCCTATCTGTGAAAAGGCGAGTCTCATGCATTTTCTAATAATTAAGCTTTGCTCCTTTCCAGCACAGTTCACTGCATCACCAACCATACATAGAGTTATCTGTCCCAGCAATTAGCCATCTAATGGTTTGTCATTTGCCTCAAGTATGTTAGATACAGTATAATAATTGTTGATGGAATTATTCAGCAACTTATCAGTACATGCCATACCAAAGATTCATTAAGGTATTAACAAAAAATAAAAAGAATATATATACATGGAGATAAGGTTCTTGGAACCACTTTAAAAGAGAAGGTGATCAAACTTCAAATCTCTTTCTTTGATTGGTTGAGAAGTTACAGCATATTCTTCCATCAAAACAATTTATCTGGAATCTCAGTCAAGTTTGATGTACCCTCCCCATCAGTGCCTGTAGATTATGAAAACAATTATAGGGTTCTGTATTCTTTTATGAAAATTATTCTTTAACAACAGATGTGATATTGATTATTTGATTTTTTATTCTGACTTGAGTCATTGTGTTATTTCAGACGTCAAGGGATATATTGCAAATTTCATAAATCTGTAAGTATACCTTTACAATGCTGCTTTCTCTCCTTCATTTTATCTTCAAAATGAACTTATTGTATCAGTATTTCCTCTACAGAAAGCATCAGAGATATATTCCACCTCACGAACTGAACTCAAGGGAGGGTAGGTAGTTCAGCGTTTTGGAATCATTTGATAATTTATCTTCTTTTATTATTATCATTATTTCAAACTCTCTCATGGATCTCATCAACTTGTAATTTTTGTTTCCCAGGAACTTGAAGACAGCCTTCAGAGATCCTCTCAAGTCACGAGGCATTTACTTGGTTGACCCTTTAGCTGACAGAACAAACACGAAAAAACCCATGCAGCCAGTGAAATTACTATCTGTGGAAGGACTTAAGAAGGCATTGAGGTCTGTTCATACAGAACATACTTAATGCTTTAAATTAATGTTCATTCTGATAAGTATCTAAAACTGTATGTTTTCCAATTACTGCTAATGGTATTGGCCTTTATTTTTGCACTTGAATGAACAGCAATGCAGAAAAAGTGACAACAAATACATTCTCACAAGGCATAAGGTTTCTTAATGAAATAACAGGTTTGAGAATTGAGATCATTAACCTGCTACTCGTACTGACTCAAATTCTATGTGACGTCCTGAGTTCTTATTACTTTGCATTTACAGGAAAAATGAGATCAAATAATTCAAATAAAGCAGCAACATCAAAACAACACATGACTAGCTTAGGCAAAAGGTAAATCATCTTTCATTTCTATGTAATTATTTATTTGTGGTTCACTTTGTGTGTCATTGAACATTTGTCTATCATTCCTTTAGGAAATTTTCTACAATGAAAGTTGATCCATCTTTAGTCATGAAAAATGAACCGGATGCAAAAAGAAAGAAACCTGAGCAGGGACAACCTTCGGCAGAGAAAGCCAAACAGAAAATAGAAAAGATGATTGAATTAGATATCTATGGTTCAGATGAAGAAATATGAGTAATTTATATTGTTCCCCACTTCGGACTACTATTTTCGGACTTACATTGTGGGAATGTTACATCAGAGAGCCAAAGCTTTCTCTAAACACAATTGCAGATGCATCTAGGTGACCCTGCCCCTGAATAAAGTTTAATCAATCCAGATGTTATCTGCCTTATTCAAAGATGGAGGTAAAGGCAATTTGTCAGTCGTCTTGCTCTTGCAGCAGTTATCAGAATTCAACAACTTGAGTCTACAGTTCCATGACTCCATTTCAATGAAATCTTGCAAATATCATGTGTACTTTGTTTGTAAGATAAAGGTTTAACATATTTACATTCCAATTGAGTTAACTGGTTAGAATGGTACTTGAACAATATCAGAAGTACACCTGATAATGTTGATATGCCTCCCTTTGCCATTCTTTATGTGGGCATTACTTTACCATTCTGTAGGGAAAAACATGATATTTATTATTTGAGTCTGTTTCCTTTCTTTTCTTTTTCTCGATGCAGTTTGTGCATCTAATGTGACTAGATATACTTGTAATGCATGTCTAAGTGTACACTCGTACGCTTAACCTGTGCATTTAGAGATTACTAATGTTGTCCACAAGTTTCAAGCCCAGGATGGTAGTCTTTAATCGTTTCAATTTCTTTCCTAGATTACTCATTTGGATTGTAATGGCCAAAAATAAAAAATAAAAAATTAATTATTTCAATGGCCGGCCAGTGGGACCAATGAAGTTTGTGATTTTGTGTATGAGTGGTCCTTAAGAGCATTAATAAATGAGGAAATTACACTAAAGGCCTTTCTTTTAATTTTTTTTTTTAAATATATATATATTTTTTTTCAGATTTTAAAAACATTATTTTTTATGATATATTTATGATATATATTTGATATATTTATAATATATTTTAAAAAATAAGGTATTTTTGAAATAGAAAATTTAATATATATATATATATATATGTTTTATCTTTTTAAAATATTTGTGTAAAAACCATTAATAAATCCTCAGTACAATGTTCAATTGCTGTGTTTTGTACCTGAAACTGAAACAGATGGAGTATATACGGAGCAATGATGGTTGCTTTGCTTGGATCTTTGGAGCTCCAATCAGACATTGTTCAGTATTATATTTTCTCCCACCACTTATGACGGTAAGGAAGTATACACAGCCTGACAACCAGCATTAAATAATTTCAGATTCTTAATTTTAAGAACCAAAGTCTCACTAACAATTAGCACCCATGTGTTTGCAACAGATATTCTTCGGCCCATTTTAATAAAGTTTATAAGCTCAACTTATTAATTTTTTGTAAAAAATCTATGTACAAATTAATTAAATTTAATTAATTAATTTATAATTATAAATTAATTAATTAAGTTAGTTAAAATTAAGTTAGTGGACCAAAATACTAGGTGACATATAATTGTTACCAGAAGTTATTCTAAAAAATGTCAGGTGAAATTAAAAAGATCCCCATATTTTTTCAAAAGCAGCATGTCCAAATGCAGTCGATCCCCACTAACTAAAGAAATGGAGCTCTAAGATGAAAAAGTGGCACGTTATTGGACATGACAGTTACTCAAAGTCAAACATAAAATCAAGAGTTAAATGACCAACAATCAATCATCTAAGATCAACTAATCAACCAATTCCAATACTTTTTCCTGCAATTTTAATTCCAAATACTGTATTTACATTTCTTAGTATCATTTTCCAATCTTTTCAATTCATGTAAATGCAACAATTTCAATTCAATGCAATGCATTTCAATTCCTTTCAAATTAGCTTAATCCTTTAGTTTGTTTACTTTCCAAACTCATTAAATTCTTAGTTTTCAAACATATTCTAATTAGGGTGCTAAATAGAATTTCAGCATTAACTGTAAAGGGAGCTGAGAATTTACTTTCATTTGGTGGAAGTCAGACACTTTTCGT
>CATKHJ010153989.1:0-17883 GCA_949750685.1 Vernicia montana | reverse complement strand
TGACTCATGAACCAAGGCTCTTAATAGCTCTGTAGTTATTGATCCTTGCAGAGTAAGAAGATCAATCTGCCTAAACTATTTGTTAAAATACCAAGGTGAAGCCCCTGTTGAATGATGCATTTTGGACTAAAATTGGAGGATTGTGTGAAAGGCTTAGTTCATCTATTCAATCTCTGAAGTTTAGTTCATTAATTCAATGGAGTGATTCACAAAGTTGTTGTTGCTGCTCACGTCTTACTTCAGTATCCTCAACTTGAAGAAGCTTCATAGGAGTTCTTTGCTAAATTGCATTTTTACTTTTAACTGATTTAACTCTTGACTTTTGAGGACAAAAGTCTTTGAAGGGAAAGGAGGGATTATGATACATGTAGGATTTTAGTGTTAGCAATTGTTGACAGTTGGAGTTGGCATTGCAGAGAGAGAAAGAGGAGAGATAGGAGGGAAAAGAGGAATAAGAGGTATTTGGTTGATGTGGCACTTATGGTGGGTCCACTTTTAAAAGAAGTAAAAAAAAAATAGAACAACATCTTTAGATAACTGTCATTAGTTTCTCTATTAAATGAGGGGCTTGGATTACAGGTTTTAGAAACTTTGGTGGTTTATTTGCGCCAAAAAATAGTTTAGGGGCAAATGTGCTCCTAATTATAAACGTTAGGGATAAAAATGCACATTTTCCCTAGAATTTAATTAATTATTTATTTATTTATAATTTAACTCTTTTTAGTACTCCAACTTCAAATATTAAAATTTTAAAATGATTCTAATATTAGTGAACCAAAACTCATTGCATATTTTTAATCTCTTTTATTATGGGTAGTGTTATTGCCAGAGTTATAATTAATAGGGCCAGAGTGTAATAATTTGAATTTTTATTTATTTTTAAAAATCTTATTTTTGTACGGAAATACAATTATTTAATTGTTGGTACTATATTGGTATTTAAAATTTCATAAAATTTTGGATTATTGTGATTTTAAAATATTATTATTTAATTGTAAGTTTATATTATGTTAAATTGTTATTTTGATTAAAAGAATTATTTCAAAAATTATATTATATTTTATATATATAGTTTAAAGTTATTATTATTATTATTATTAAAAAAAAAGAAGGAAGAATCGGGAATTAAGCAGGAGAGAGAGAGAGAGAATTGGTGCCGGAAACCCAACCTTCGGCCACCGACTAACGACACGGCCACCACCATAGTGAAGCCGAGCAGCTGAGCACCAGAAGCAACCAGCAACGGTGACCGGTGGCGGCACACGCGGGGAGAGAAGGTTTTTTGGTGATCGAAACTTGTGACGGCGATTTCGGCCGATTCCGGTATCGGATGCCGGCGATTCTGGTGTCGATCAACTCCTCATGTCAAGAGCTTCATTTCTATACTTGGTACGCCGGCTGGGGATGACCAGAAAGGGAGATCGAAAATTGAGCCACCGAACCTGTTGAGCCGTTTTCCGGTGAAACGGCGGCGAGTCTCAACGAGTGAAGGGTATTTTCGAGCTCTTGGAGTGAAAATGAGCAGAATGGTGCAAGCGGCGCCTCCAACTGCCACCGTCGGCTGCGGCACGTCGCCGACGAGTGGGTCTCAGCACCGCCAGTGACCCCAAATTTCCAACGAGCAGCATTTTTCATGTACAATACGATTCCGGAGTTAATTCGCGAGATTTTGACTCAGGTGAGCCTAAAATGTTATGTTATTGATTTTATGACTATGTTTTAATTGCCCGAAAAATTATTGTTTTGCATATATATTATATGTATTCGGGTTAAATTAATAGTTTGAAAGGAATTTAAGAATTTACAAATTTATTGGACTTAAATTGAATAATTTGTGAATTTTGTTAAAGATGAACCTTGTGATGATTTAATGAGAAAGTTGGTATGATTGAGATGATAGCCCTGAGTGGCTTTGATTTGATATTTTGCACAGGTTCTGTTTAACAGGTGGGCCATAGCCCTTGATTTGTGACAGTTACAGCTGTAATATTGCTATTTTGTCGTTTAGTGAACTGTCAGACTTACTACAGGTTCTGAAAGTCTTAAACTTTTCCATTCCCTAGTGTCAGTCACGTGCTTTCGGGTTCTGGGCATGACACAGAGCAACGAGAATTTTAAAATTTTAAGTTGACAAATTTGCTCTTTCAATTAATTGAGTTAAAATTTTTCTTTTTTCTTTTCATAAATATTTACTTTACATTATTTAATCAATTTTAACAAACACACACACACACACACACACACACACACACACACAAAAAAAAAAAAAAAAAAGAACAATCAGCTTTTTATTATTATTATTATTATTTTTAACTCATGGACTGTCAATAATTTTTCTATTATTATTAAACAGCGCTTCAAATTTTTTTTGTGTCAAACTTAAGAAAAATTGAATTATTATTTAAAATCACAAAAGAAAAAAAATTTCAAGTCTAATTTAAAATTGCAAAGTGAAAGATGTATTTAAATTTAAAATTTGCGGAACTAAAATATAAGAAAAGGTTTGTAATCTTATAACATAAAATTAAAAGTGTGGAGTTATTAATCTTTAGAAATAAAAGAAAAACAACTTCTTTTTTTTTTAAACAACAATATATATATACACATGGTTTAGAAACAGGACACGCTCTTTCACAAAACTATTGCGATTTTGCAAAGAAAAACAACTAATTTTAAAATAAGGGAAATGAAAGTATATCACACCCCTTTTGATACATAAATTCGTAATTCTTAAAATTAGTAAATAATGGGATTAATAATCTCACTAAAAATAAATTAGTAAAAACATGAAATGTTAGGTTTTAGATAACACTGTTTGCATGAATTGATTAAGTATTTGAAATTATTAAATCCAACATGATTTATATGTATCAAATATAGTATTATTTACTAATACTGCGACTTAGTTAAGCAATTTCATATACGGAACCATATTGTATAATTTTAAATTTCTAAGAATTCACCGCCCTCAAATATTAAAGCACTGAATCACATTGTTTCTGTTAACTTTTCCCACCTACAAGAAAATTTTGTTGCAATTTAGCTATTATCCAATTCCTTCTTATCCAATGCTAAGCAAGCATTAAAGAAAATCAACATTGCTTTTTTATTTTTCAATCTTTTAATGAGGCATATGCCTTTTGACTTATTCTCCAAGCAGAGGATTAGCATATTCTATCTTCCATTAGTGGCAATTTGCCTTCAAACTTTGGACAAGGGTGGATAAAACTATTAGCCTAATTTGCCTTTTTATTTGTTTCCCCAAATTTAGCTCACGAGATTGACCCACCACTTTTGGCAAAAAAAAAAGATTGACCCACCACTTTTTGACTTGTTGCTACTTTTATACATACATTTAGATTATAGAGTAAGTAATTTTAGAGTAGGTGGTTGTAGTGGATAACTTTTTAACTTCTAATCCCTAACTCAATTTATTTGCTATTTTTTTTTTTATAGAATAAACGCTAAATTTCTCTCTTAAATTATATATTCATGTATAATTGGGTTTAAAATAAGCTTTTAGAACAATTAAAGACAAAAATTTTATTTTAGAATCAATTGATCAAAATTTTGACTTTTTCATGGTGTGTGTAAATCATGCATAACTAAAAGAAAATGAGAAGTTTTTTAAACTAAAATATAATTATTTTTTAATTAAAAAAAAATGCAAAATCGGATAAACCGCGAAGAATACCATAGGCACAAACTGTGACTTGCAAAATCGAAGATAAAAAATCAAATTGCAAAATTAAGGATCAAAAATCAAATTAAAAAAGGGAGAGAAAAAAAAAAAAAAAGAAACAAATTGTAAAATAAAAAATTAACCGAAAATCAAAGATCAATATGACCAAAGCATGGCGACTTGAATGGAAGAGTTCAGAGGCTCCAAAATGACGCGAGCAGGGATGGAATTACTCATTATAAAAATAAAAAATAAAAAAATTGTTTATATATATATATATATATATATATTTGTGTGTATTAGCCCCCACTCAAAATAAACCACTGTCCCCCTTCCTCTAAAACATATAATGGCTTGCTAAAAATATAAAATTAATGAATTTTTTTTTGTCTTTAATAATAAATATTTGAGTATTCTCTGATACAAGGCTTTTGAATATCAAGTTTGTATATATACCTGTTTTATCCTTCTTGCTTCACATATGTTATAAAAAAAAAAAATCATATCTTATCTTTTTGACATTATCGTCCCCTGCTATATTTTTTTAGTTCCGCTCATGGATGCGTGATGGGGCTCGTTGCCGGCGAAAGCTGCCGTTGACTAAAAAAGGTTCAATCTCTAATTTTCTGATCTAGCTCTCTGGTGGGTTTCACTATTTGGAATTAATGTCAAATTAAAGCTCACTAAATGATGTGTTGAACGATACTAGTTTTATCAAATTTGGATATCGAAATTGGCCTCAAAAGGTAGTGATGGCGAGATTTTCTCTCTCCTCGTCATTGCCATTGTAGCCGTTGAGACCAGTCATCGCCAGTACCTCTATGCTCGCCTAGAGGAGGAGAAGGTGATGGTGTCGGTGGTTTTGGTCGAAGGTTGGCCATTTGGTTGATATCTCCCTCACTCTTTCTTTGCTTCTCTCGGCCTTGATCTCTCTCTCTCACTCGTTCTTTCTCTCTCTTCAAAGCTGTCTTTCTTTTATTATTATTATTATTTTGACTGCATGTAATATACATACCACACCCAAAGACAAATTGAATCTATTTATTCATAAAATGAAATGTCTGATTTAAATTAGTCTAAAAAATCATTTTAGGTCTGATTGGATATGAGAGTAAAATTCAAGGGAAATTTGAGCATTTATCCTTTAAAAATATATATATATATTATCAGATTTTAGCTACTAGAGTATCTTTCTATAAGTTTCAAACTCTTTATTTTAAAGAGTTTATAAAAATTCAAGAGACTCTTTATTATTTAAATATAAAATAAGGAGTGAGTTTAACTCTCCACATCCGGATAGACAAATTTCACTTTTTATCTTAATTTTAATCAATAAAATACAAGTTTTTATGCATCATTTATGGAAAAAAATATAAAAAATCAAAATTTAAAGATTTCATTCAATTTAATATTTTTTTATTTCTATAATTAAAAATCAATAAAAATATTCTTAATAAAAAAAACTTTTTAAAATAAAAAGCACCATTAAAAATGCTCTTAGATACTCCAATAACGGTTAATTTCAAAAAATTATATATATATATATATATAATTAATTGCACTTTACTAGTAATTCTATATTTCAATAACAATAATTTAATTTTTACTAAATAACTAATATTTATGAGCTATCAGTTGTTGGTCACTAATAATTAACTAATCAATTATTAATTATCTCCAATACTTAAATCAAACATGTTCTAAATTTTACACATCACTTATTTAATATTAATAGCTAACTGTTTCTCGCGCTTTGTACGGTCCTAAAATTATGTTCAATTATTATTATATTTTTAATTATTATTTAATTATTAAATATTATATTAAATATAAAATAGTAATAAAATTTCTTTTTATAATGTAATATATTTGCATCTATTACATAAGGGAAAAAGTAATTTGATATACTATTAAGCTAAATATATTATTTATAAAGTAAATCACAATAAAATTATATGATAGCATACTTTTCAAAAATTGTATTACTAAAAAAAAAGATAAAATGACAATAACAAATCCACAAAAAAACTTATTATCATTTGTTATAATAATTATTATTAAAAGTATATATATATATTCTAAAAATCAATAATTAGATTTTTTATTTATAAATTTTGAATTTAATTTTAAAATATATATATATATATATATATATATATATACCAAAATAACATGTACGATGATTTTTCGTTCTCGGACAATTGTTTTTTTTTTTTTTTTTTTTTGCCAAATCTCGGACAATTGTTGTAGCTCCAAGTATTGAACTTTTGATGCCTAACAGTCCTATTAAGCTGAGAGTTGATCCCAAAAGCAGAGAAATTCCCAACAAAAACTGTAGTAAATGAACTCGAGTTTTCCTCCTCTTTTTCATTTTTCATTTTGTATTTTCATTTGTTATTGTCATTTGTTATAATTATTATTATTGAGAGTATATTATAATTATTCTTATTCTTATTATTTTTTTTTGCCAAATTATTTCTTATTATTTTGAGTGTATATATTCATTGTATTGTGCATATGTGTGTGTGTGTATATATATATATATATTTTAAAATCAATTATTAGATTTTTTTTTATTTATAAATTTAGAATTTAATTTAAAATTATCATATATAATTGTATTTAACCAATATTATATCAATATTATATATTATTTAATATATTATTATTATATTTAATAATAAATTTGTAATGACCCGAATTTTTAATTATTTTAAAATCATATTTTGTAAGGAAATATAATTATTTAATTATATATGCTACATTTGTATTTAAAATTTTCATTTTTAGAATTTTGAATTATTATGACTATGAAAATATATTATTTAATTATGTTTTTATATTTAAATTTAAAGTATATATGTATTTAAGGTAAAAAAAAATATTTTTTATGAAAATATATTACTTAAGGTTTGGTGATAATTTAATGTTTGAAAATATTATATATATATTAAAAAAATTAAATTTATAAGTGTTTTACTGTCTTATTGGTTCAATGGGGACCAATCAAAATTTGGAAGTAACAGAACCAAGGGAGAGGGGTCGGCTTCTCAGATTGAAGTTTAATGTGGTTCTTATTGATTAATTTTCATATTTGGATGACTATGTGATTGATTATTTGTTTGACACGATACATATGCATTTCTTTATATAGACTGATTCCCCTCATGGGTCCTCCTAGACTCGAATCTAGATTAGTCGGGGCCCAAAGGATTACCGGATACAAGATCTTTAAAGAAAAAAAAAAAAGAAGAGGTTTTTACACAAACACCCCAAAAAATAAAAATATTATCATATATGTCTTTTTTTTTTCTTTCAAAAATACACTTATTAAATTTTTTATTTTAAAAATACCTTACTTTTAATGGTACATCATAAGTATATTAAAGATATATCATAAATATATATATATTAAGTATATCATAAATATACAAAAAATATATATATTTTTAAAAACTTAAAAAGATAAAAGGATATTTAAAAAAAAAATTATAGTTGGTGTAATTTTTTTTAAAAAAATGTTATATCTTGAAAAACGAGTAAAAAAAAATAAAAATTGCTTATTGTGGTTTTCGCTTGTTGTAATAACTTAATTTTCTCTTTTAAGACATTAGGTAATTAAAATAAATATATTTTTAATAATGTAATTTTATTTGTGAATTAGATAATAAAAACTAAAAATACAAGTAGTATAGTTACTGAACAATCTTTATTTATTTATTTATTTTATGTGGTTATGTATCTTTCTTTACACTTCAATTTGGAGTACGGAAATTGGGATGTATAAAAGGTTTAGTCCACTCATCAAAAGATTTTCATAACATTGGTTTGAAAGGTTTGGAGATTGTGGTTAGAAAATCTTCTTCTTCTTCTTTTTCTTTTCTTTTTTTTTTTTTTTTTTTTGGCCCAAGTAGTTAGAAAATCTTCTGCTTTTCAAAAAAATTAATATAGACAATAAAATTGTTAAATGTGAAATGATAGAGTGATGATATTTGGTAAAATTGAAAATAAAGCATTAAAAATTTTAAGTATTGATTATTATTAAATGATATAATTTTTAAATTATAAAAATATTTTAAAAAATAATAATTTATTATATTGAGTGCAAATTTTAAATTAAAAAAATTTAGTTATTCTAGTAAGTAAATTTTAACTTAATTGAATTTTTTAAGTGATATATTATAAAAAAAAATTAAATTAATAAATGCTGAAATTTTTTTAATTTTACAAGCTTTTGTTTTTCTTTTAATTAACCAAAAAAATAAATAAATAGTGTAATTATCCAAAGTAAACTGTGCGTTTTAGGAGATTTAGATGGGGAAATAAAGAGGAAAATCCCTATCCAAAGTATTGGAGCTAATGGCGTCTTCTCTATCAGCGATGATCCTGAGCCAACCTCAGCGCTGTCTCAATTTCCAAAGGAATCGTTTCTTCTTCACCATCAGATTTCTCTCCTCCAACAATCATCCTCACCGCTCACTCAAAGGAAACACCATTTCTCGAAGCTTGTCCCAATCTATCCATTCTTTGTCTAATAAGACTGACGGTCCTGGCCTTCATCACTTCGTCGCTCAGGCTGCTCTCTCTGCTTCACAAACACACTCACAGTGAGTATATATTTACTGGGTAGATTGTATTTGGGGAATTCAACAAACTTTCAAATTTAGTAATTTTCCATTGGTAATGCCTATAAAGTTCGCTGATAAATATGGATTTTTTGCTTATTTATTCTTTGTTTTATATTAGGCCAAATCAACAATTCAATATCAATTGAATTCTCATGTTTGGTATCTTTGTATAGAATTCATTTGCAAATTCTATTAATTTTTGTAGAATTTAGCTCGATTATAACCAATCCTATAGACTTTAATATAAATTTTTATGCATTACCAAACACGATAACTGTGAAATTCAAAGTGTCTCTTTATTGTAGTTCAATCTTTCGATTGTGCCAAAGACTTTAATTGGGTGTTGTGTTTGTTAATCTTACGTGTACATCATGCGTCATGCTTACATGTTCTAATACTCTAAAAATGAACCTTCCACATTAGTATTTCTCAAAAATTACATATATCATGTGAATATTTATTGCATTCATTAGCATTTCTAGTTCAATTTTCGAAATGCAATGATTATTGGCATTGCATGTATGTTTTAGGAAACATTAGACACGTTAGCATTCCACATTAACTGATACTTTCCTAAATGAGATCAACACAAGCAATGGGCTACAATTGACATTAACACCCAAAAGTTGATGGTATAATTGAGACAATTGAAAGATGAGCCTACTTTTGGATTTTTTTAGGCACATTAGGCCTTTATGGCGAATCGTCGTTGTTTCATTGTGTGTTTACAATTTGTTTGGAGTGTTTATACATATATTTCCAACATAAACAATAAATGATCTACCTTTAAAAAAATGTCTGTCTAAATCTTATATAGCCTTACCACTTTCAATTTCATTCATATGGGAAATGAATCAACATTTCATTGAAAGTTGAAGGAAACTTTTGCTTGCTACATATGATATGGTATGAATTGTTTCAAGGTTATTGGCTCCCTCAATCGATTTTTTTTTTCTCCTATCATGCCCACTCTATTCTGGTTAATAATGCTCAGGAAAAAAAATTATATGCTGGACTTTTAATATTCTTTGACTAACATTTCATTTTAGGATGATGGTGCTTTATGCGAAGTGCAACTCTGAACTTAAATTTTCTTTTTTGTATTTTCTGTCTAGCCTTGTACCGGCTTTAGAAGGTCCTCCAGATGCTGAAATTCTTCCAAGGGGTCGAATTTATCATGAGACTTATGGATGTCAGATGAATATTAATGATATGGAGATTGTCCTATCTATTATGAAGGACGCAGGATATAATGAAACTGTGGATGTTCCTGAGAGTGCTGAGATCATATTTATCAATACTTGTGCTATAAGGGACAATGCAGAGCATAGAGTATGGCAGAGACTTAATTACTTTTGGTTTCTAAAGAGACACTGGAAGAGCAATGTTGCTATCGGAAGGTCACAGTCCCTTCGTCCTCCAAAGGTGGTTGTCTTGGGATGTATGGCTGAGAGGTTGAAGGACAAGATACTTGATGCAAATAAGATGGTTGATGTGGTTTGTGGACCTGATGCTTACAGAGATTTGCCACGATTACTGGAAGAGGTAGACTATGGCCAAAAGGGGATCAATACTCTTCTTTCACTTGAGGAGACTTATGCTGATGTTACTCCAGTTCGAATCTCCAAAAATTCAATTAGTGCTTTTGTCTCAGTGATGAGGGGTTGCAATAATATGTGCTCGTTTTGCATTGTTCCTTTTACTAGAGGCAGAGAGCGATCACGTCCTGTGGATTCAATAGTGAAGGAGGTGGCTGAACTCTGGAAAGAAGGAGTGAAAGAGGTAACTCTTCTTGGTCAGAATGTGAACAGCTATAATGATGCATCGGGGATTGAAAAAGAAGTTGAACCAGGATCAAATTGGAAACTAAGTGAAGGCTTTTCCAGCATGTGCAAGGTGAAAAAGATGGGATTGCGTTTTTCTGATCTCTTGGATCGGCTTTCGACCGAATTTCCTGAGATGCGGTTCAGATACACATCGCCACACCCTAAAGACTTTCCAGATGACTTATTGTATGTCATGCGAGACAGATATAATATCTGCAAATCTATTCATTTACCTGCACAAACCGGAAGTAGTACAGTTCTTGAGAGAATGCGTCGGGGATATACCAGAGAGGCATACTTAGATCTTGTTCAAAAGATAAGAAGAATCTTGCCAGATATTGGGATAAGCAGTGATTTCATTTGCGGTAAGAGATCCAATATTTAAAAATTTAAATTTTATTTGATCTTAAACTGGTTGATCCACTATAGATGCTCAACTTGATTAGAAAACTTGAGACTCAAACTTGATCAAGTTTTATTATTCATACTCGAATTGGTCGGAGTGAGATACTTGAAATACTCAATTTCGATTCAACTATACTCGATTAGTATTATAACTAAAATATAATATTCTTAAATTAAAGCTTGAATGAGCTGTAGACTGTAGTTAGAGCTTGAAATAATAACTTATTATTTAAATGTTGTATAGTATGAAATATTTAACTTATATAAAACCTTATACACTTAATTATTCTCACAAGATACTTGATTAGACTCATGAGGCACTTGAGTCGAGTATCAATATACTTGAACTTGGCTGAACTCGCTACTCGAGTTTGAGGTGAAAACTATTAAAATTGAGTCAAATTCAAAAATTTTGCCAGCCAAGTCCTAGTAACTCACGAGTAATTTGACTCATTTATATTCTTTTTCTTTATGGCCTAAATATAAGTTACAAAGTAAATGAGGATGTAGTGACCTCCTCTATATGATTTCTGTTCTCTTACTCCAGAGGAATTAGTAATTGGATGGTAATCTTATAATCAACTTCAATTCTTGATTTTGGCTTCTTTAACTTTAAATCTCTGCGATGCATTTCAAGGTTTAATTTCAACTGAACTGGTAGTAGCAATAAAAAATCTTTGGAATGTGTGGGATTGATTTTGTCTTTGTTCCACATCGTAATGTATAATCATATTCTTGTTGCAGGAATCTGTAGGTATTATTTCTTTCCCTAAGCATGCTTGGTAGTTTTGCAGGTGGTTCTACTTACTGATCAGTGATCATAATGTTGCATGCTTTCTCTTAACAAATGTGTGATGAGAAGCAGAAATCTCCTCTCTCAACAACCCTCCTTGATTGTCTTTTTACTTGCGAACTTGTCAATTTTAATTTAGATTTGATATGATCTGCCTAAGAATTGCTTCCAGATTTGTAATCTATAATATATGTATGGCTTTGCATGCAGGTAAAGTTGGATCTCTGTTTTGGTATTGCCCTCTTAATACTTTAGATTTCTTTTTACAGGTTTCTGTGGAGAAACAGAGGAGGAACACAAAGACACACTAAGTCTTGTCCGGGCTGTTGGATATGATATGGCTTACATGTTTGCATATAGCATGAGGGAGAAGACCCATGCCCACAGGAACTATGTGGATGATGTTCCTGAAGAAGTAAAACAGAGGAGGCTTACGGAACTTATTGAGGCCTTCCGCGAGAGTACTGGTCAGTGTTTTGACTCCCAGATTGGAACTGTCCAACTTGTGTTAGTGGAAGGGCCCAACAAAAGAGCCCCAGATACAGAACTTATTGGCAAGAGTGATAGAGGCCACAGAGTTTCATTCACCAATCTGCCAGTGCCAAATAGAGATGAGGACGCTAGTAACAAGCGAAATCCCATTGTTGGAGATTATGTGGAAGTTTGTATTTTGAAATCTACGCGGGCATCACTTTTTGGAGAGGCACTTGCTATTACTAAATTGAGCTTATTTCACAACAATGTGGATCAAGAAGCTGTTGCTTGTGCAAGCTTATGAGTTATGAAAACCTAGCAGCTCATAAACCAAGCATGTTATTTTCCATTTTTTTCAGTGAAATTTCCAAAGATGGCTATCTTTATGGGAGATTTGAAACTTTTGCATGCAGCTCTAACCTGATTTGAAAGAAATTAGGGGATAAGGTTGGACATGCCTTGAAAATGATTCTAAATGTGAGCATACAAGATAAAAGTGTAAAGACAGGTTCTGATACTCCGGCTGAATATCTGCAACTTTAGAATAGCTTAGAAGTGAAACTTTTTTTTTTTTTTTTGGCATTTTAGGTTCAGATGCTAGTGATTAAGCTGAGACGTCATTTAAATATTCAATGCTATAAAGAAATTTAGCAATTTCAAGGGTTTCTGTTAGTGTAAATTTAGCAATTTCATTGTATGCAATTAATTATTTTAGTAGGAGCTCCAATGAGAAAGGAATTCTCGTGTTGTCTGAAGTTTGGCCGAAGGTCTGAAGTAAGATTAATTGCTTGATTGTGTGGAGAAAAGTAGAACCTTATGACCTGTTAAGGACCTAAGTGGGTTTCTGAGAATATGCGGACACAGAAGATGGAATTGAATGATGCAGAATTTCTTTTATCCCCTTTGATGATATGATGCCAAGTTAGTAGATACACTTGGTCTATCATCATATCATATTTTGATAATGATAATATTTTATTTTATTTTATTATTTATGACTCTTGACAGTTTGTATTGATTGGCTCTGCAGAATACTAAAGATTTACCATTTGACCACCTTATGTATCAATACAATTATCGTGTACTTGAGTTATTGAATTCACTGGACTAGCCAGAATTCTCCATAGTTAGATAACATTGTATAATTAACTCCTTTTTCTTTTTAAAAATTTTCCATGCAGAAGGTAGATAACATTGACATGTAATCTAAATTGATAAAATTAAATTAAATTAATTCTATAATTTTAGAAAAGGGTCAAGTTTCAGAATATAATGATTAATTGTGGTTGCATGTGAAATAAGGAATGTGTGTGAGCACCGAGCATTATCAATTCTTCTAAAATATTTGGCAAAAAAAAAAAAAAAAAAAATCAATTCTTCTAAAATATAAATGCATTAGATTATATAAACTTTAAAACGCATATCTCATATACATTTGATAAAAAAAAAAAAAAAAAATTAATTTCTATTTGTTTGGCGAAAAAATAATTTTTCTTCAAAAAAAAATATTTTATGAGAAAATGACTTATTTTCTCACTTGGTTGACATACTAAAATCATTTTCCAAAAAAATAATTTTTGTTCAACAAATGGAGCCTTAATATTGTATTTCATATCATCATCATCATCATTATTATTATTATTATTATTATTATTATTATTTTGAGACTTAAAATAAAGAAGAATTCTTTATTATTTTTGTGTGTGTTATACAATGAAAGAACACCTTTATATATATAAAAATTGAGAGCCTAATTAGGAACCTATAATCAAGAGAACTTAATTAGAAACCTATAATCAAGCCTAATCATAAATCTAAAATCAAGTCTAATCAGAAACCTATAATCAAGATAATTACCAAATATACAAATATATTAACATCCCCCTTCAAATTCAAGATGATAAAGTATTGAACAGATTGAGTTTGGAGATAAGATTGCGAAAGCGGGGAGCAGAATGAGCTTTGGTGAAGATATCAGCAAGCTGTTTTTGAGAAGAAACAGGAACAAGATGAATTGTATTGTGATGAACATGATCAATCTCAATATGTTTCGTGCGTTCATGAAAAACACTATTATGAGCAATCTGCATAGCACTGCGATTATCACAATGAAGAGGGGTAACAGATGAAAATGGAATGCCCATACTTTGAAGCAACCAGCGAAGCCATAAGAGTTCAGAAGTAGTATCAGCAAGTGTCTGATACTCAGCTTCAGTACTGCAGCGAGAGAAAAAAGTTTGCTTCTTACTACGCCAAGAGATAAGCGAATTTCCAAATAAGAAGCAATAACCAGTAGAAGACCGATAGTCTGTGGAATCACCAGTCCAATCAGCATTGGAATATCCTTGTAACTAAAGAGAGGAGGAGCTAGAATAATGAAGACCATGAAACAAGGTACCCTTGATGTAACGAAGAATACAAAGAACAGCCGCATAATGAGTTGTGTGAGGAGCTGTCATGAATTGACTAACAACATGAACAACATAAGTTATGTCAGGACGAGTAATAGTAAGATAGATATGACTACCAACAAATTGATGATACAAAGTACAATTAGGAAGAGGAGAACCATTAGAAGCATAAAAATGAGCATTCGCCTCAATGGGAGTGTTGGCAATCTTATCATTAGTGAGACCTGCACGGGAGATAAGATCAGTAGCATACTTGGCTTGAGATAAATGATATCCTGTGGGATCAGAAGTAACCTCCAAACCTAAGAAATAACTCAAATTCCAAAGATCCTTCATCTCAAATTGGCGGCTAAGAAAGGTCTTGAGATCATGGATACCTTGTGTGTCATCACCAGTAATAATCATGTCATCAACATATAATAATAACATAATAGTACCCCGCTTAGTCTTTCGAAGAAATAAGGCATGATCGTGAGGATTTGATTGGAAGCCAAACTGACAAATGGTGGAACTAAATTTGGCAAACCAAGCACGTGGAGCTTGTTTAAGTCCATACAATGCCTTTCGAAGAAGACAAACTTTATTTGGTGGATGATCTAACCAAGAGGAAGTTGCATATAGACTTCTTCATTGATATCTCCATTCAAGAAGGCATTTTTAACATTCATCTAAAATAAAGTCCAATGCTTAGCAGTAATGGCAATGAGGCTATGCACAGAAGTGATGCAGGCTACAGGAGAAAAAGTCTCCTCATAATCAATCCCATATTCCTGAGTGAATCCTTTAGCTACAAGTTGTGAACTCTCAATTTTGCACCTCCAAAATTATTTCTAAACTCTCTAAAGTTGTCCAGAATATTTTTCTATCCAAACTGACACTTTTCAGATCCTGACCGGACTTTCTGTACCAGAAAGCACTTTCCCGAAGCTGACCATATTTTTTTCAAAACTAACTGTTAAAATGTCTGATAATTAATTTCGAGTCCACCGATACTGACCGGTAATTTTTCAGACTTCAGAATACCCCAAAAACTGACTCGAAAGTTTCAAAAACTGACCCGAAAACTGGAAAAAAAACCCTGCAAATCAAACTCTGAAAGTCAGCCGCCGGAGCTCTTGGCGAATCCGCCAGACTCCCCAGGCCTGGCGGAGCCGCCAACTGTTGCTCCTACTTGCCACGTCAGCAGCCGCTAGACCCCCTAGCGACTTCGCAGAGCTATCAGGTACTGGTCCCCCTTCATGTCTTGAGAATTGACTATTTTGCCCCTCTAGCCTGATTTTCCAGCCCAAAAGGCCATACCCTTTTGGTATTTTCACTCTTTCATTACTTAAAATACCCTCACCTAATTTTTTCTATAAATACCCCATCAATTTTCATTTCAACACACACCTTAGAGCCTTTGTTGATAGTTATCCAATTGCTCTCTTCTCTCTCTCTCTCTCTCTCTCTCTCTCTCTCTCTCTCTCTAATTTGTTTTCTCACTCATTTTAAGCAAACTCAATTAGTTAATTAAAAATCAATTTTAATTAATTAATTAATTTTTAAATTAATTTTCAGTCATTTTGAATTAGTTAATTAATTAAAAAATTAATTTTAATTAATTAATTAATTTTTCAATTAGTTTTCACTCAATCTGATTCATTAATCCTTTTAATTAATTATTTTAATTAATTAAAATTAGGTAATTAAGCAATCAAATCATCAAATTAATTTCCTTTGAGATTAATTTAAATCCATCATCCAAAACCGATAAAATAGTATTTCGGTCCGAAAAATCACTCCGCCCACTCAAAACTCCCCCAAAGAGAAGGTACATCACCTTCTCTCACCAATTCCAAAATCACCCCAAATCAAATCAAATCAATTTGACCAATCCATAAACCCCTCCACCTCACAGTGGAATGAACTACGTGGGTTTTGATCCCCATTCAGTAAGGTACGTAGGCACGCTTGGAATCTGAATCCAAATCTCAATCAATCCCCTCCCCCTTTTATTTTTCCATTGTACATTGTAAATTTTAATTAATAGTATTAGTTAATTATTTTTGGAGTTAAGGAGTGATTTTTGGTTCTCCTAGAATCCATAAGGGACTAGAGAGAACACTCTCATTAACTTGTGGATGTTTAAATACTTGTCCTTTATTTTTTCATATATTTCATAATCATGCCATGCTTATGCATTATAAATCGTCATTAATACTTGTCATTCATGAAATCAATTTTCAAAGTCAAATTAAACTTAAAAGTCAAATCGAGATTATTTAAAACCAAAAACCTAGTCTCCGAGCTCAACCTAGTTCGAGGACTAGTGACTTTATCCTTGGGTAAATTAATCAAAGATTAATAAATTGGAGTCAAATTGAGTTTTTCCTTAATTTTTTCATTTAAATAAATTAGGGTGGTGACTCCCGAATCTCTTTCAAAAATCAAACATCAATCTAAAGCGATAGACGCTTCCAATCATGAGCACCAAAACTCATACCTTAACCTCCCTTAAAAATCGCTTAGCCTTTCCTTAAGGCATTCCCGAGCGAGGGGAGGGGCATTTGGGCAAGGCCTCACAGCAGACCTGATATTGTATTTCTTCATCTTATCCCTAGCTTCCATAAGCTTATCATTGCATACATCAAAGCCAAAGTCAACATCAACTACAAACTCTTTATCATTATCTATACTCACAAAATCTATTGTAACTGGAACTTCCAAGAAATTCCTTTTTGATTCAGCTGAGTTGTGAACTCCTTGAGTTTTTCTAGAGTTTTGATTGCCACATAATAGATCTCCTTCAAATACCTTCTCACTTTCATCTATCACATTCTCAGTAACATTCTCACTGCCCCTTGCATCTACATCCTCAGAATTGTTCACCTCATTTGATTGCACATTTGGATTTTCAATGGCAATATGCACATTGTCATTGAATGTAAATGACTCAAAGGTAATAGTAGAACTAATAGGCAAATTAATGTCTTCAGGTACATTAACTTCCCCACCTACATTATCATTTGATTTCTCAATATTTGCCTCAATGTTATTTTCAGTTCCTAAATTTCTATCTCCATCAACATCATCATAATCAATTCCAATCTCTACTCTTTCCTCTATATTAATATCTCCTGTACCACCTGCCACTGTCTCACCCTCCACTGCATCATTAACCAATGTACTACTACCACCTACATCATTCCCCCCATGTAACACCCCAGAAATTCATTGGAGGTAATAAGTCTGATGTAGAGACAAGTGAATAGGAGAAAATAAGAAAGAGAATAGTAAGACAAAAAAATGGGAATTCCAAAAAGGGTGACGGTTCAAAAACCAAGCCCTTGATTGTATAAGATCAGGCTTAGGATCCTAGGAAATAATTAGAGGAATTAGATTTATCATAAGAACAAGTAAAATAGAGAGAGTGTAAGAAGGGAAATCGAAAATTAGGAAACAAAACCCTAAAAAGTCTACGAGGTTCAAAAATCGAGGCATAAAGAGTGAGTCAGCAAATTTCAACCTCGGAAAGGATTTCTAAATTTTATTTGGAGAATTTAGGTAAATATGAGAACATTAGAAGTGATGGAACTCAAAAATTGAATTAGGAATAAGCATAGAAAATACCTAAATCAAATTGGTACACTAAGCGTGAAATAGATGAATTTCGATTCTGTGATTT
>CATKHJ010153928.1:0-25287 GCA_949750685.1 Vernicia montana | reverse complement strand
AGGATAAAATCACTAATCTTTGAACCAAGTTGAGCTTGGGGATTAGGTTTTTGGCTTTAAATAATCTCGATTTGGCTTTTAAATTTAATTTGACTTTTGAAAATGGATTTCATGAATGACAAGTATTTAATGACAATTTATAATGTATGAGCATGGCATAATTATGAGACAGATGGAAAAATAAAAAGCAGGTATTTAAACATCCACAAGTAAAGGAGAGTATTTCCTCTAACCCTTATGGGTATTAGGGAAATCACAAAATCGCTCATTTACTCCAAAAAATAATTAACTAAATAACATTAATTACAATTTACATGGAAAATAAAAAGGGGATGGGGATTGATTAGGATTTGGATTTGAAACTTAGATTTAGATTCAAAGCTTGCCTACGTACCCATTGAATGGGGATCAAAACCCACGTAATTCGTTCCACTATGAGGTGAAAAGGGGGTTTAAAAATCGGTCAGATTTGATTGGTTTGGTTTGGTTTGGAGTTTGAGTGAGGGTAAGAGATTTATACCTCCTTTGTGGGTTTATGTGGTGGGAGAGTGATTTTACCGGATCGGAGTTCCGTTTCGCAAAACTAGATTGATTTTGGAAAAAATGCTATTTTAATTACTTAATTACCCAATTTTAATTAATTAAAAGGATTAATTAATTAAAGTGATTAATTAAAAGGATTAAAGTGGAAAAAATACCTACTGAAAATGAGTGTGGAAAATACTTAGAGAGTGAGAGAAGAAGCAAATGGATAGCCGATCGACAAATGCTTGAGGTGTGTTAAAAATGAGAAAGGGAAGGAGTATTTATAGGAGCAGATGAGGGTTGGAAAAGACCAAAAAGGGTCAAAAAAGCAGAAAAAAGAAAGGGCAAAGTCAAAAATTCAGAAAAGGGTGACTGACCATGAAAATCACTTGCGGACGCACGTGTGATACACGTGCGTCCGCAAGACAGGCCGGTGGCATCCACCGGAGTGTCTGGCGGACGCGCCAGACATCCCGTTGGACGCGCCGCCACGTCCAGCGGATGTGTCAGTACGGGGTTGACACGTCAACCCTGTACTGACGCGTCTGTCACTGACGCGCCAGATGGCCAGCGGATGGTGGCGCATTGCAGACACGCTGGCATGGTTCACAGACCTCCGCGAGCCGTATCGGGTTTAGGGCTCCGGCTCAGTTTTGGGGGCTTTTCGAGTCAGTTTTCTGTGGATTTCGAGTCAGTTTTCAAGATATTCTGAGGTCAAAAAAATTACCGGTCAGTGACGATGGATCCGAAATTAATTATCAGATAGATTGGCAGTCAGTTTCGGGAGACATCCGGTCAGTTTTGGGAAAAAGCTGTCTGGTACAGGAGGTCCAGTCAGGATTGAAAAAATATCAGTTTGGATAGAAAAATATTCTGGTCAGCTCTGGTAGGTTTAGAAATATTTTTGGGACAGTTTGGCAATCAACTTTGAGGAAAATTTGATTAGTTTTAGGAAAATACTGTCTGGTACAGATGGTCCGGTCAGGATCAAAAAAGTATCGGTTTAGATAGAAAAATATTCTGATCAGTTATGTGAGTCCAGAAATAATTTTAAGGGTGCTAAAATAAGGGTTCACAATATGATTTACTATTCATATATTATGAACTCTCATTAAATGATATTCTTTATAAGTAGAAATTCCCAACTAATGTGGGGTTATATATTAGTCATATGCATATGGTAAGAAGGCCCGTTGGATAGGGATAGTGTATCTGTCCCAGCTAGGAGGGGGGTCTTAGCCGTGATACCTAATTAGTCTTGCGCTCCAATGATCAGTGTGAGTGAGCAAGGCATTAGCCACCACTTTATCTATTGATAAATGCTTAATTAATTACATTTTACCCTTTGTTCTTAATGTATTTTATCTTTAAATTGAGTTTAATTTGTTTGTGTAGCCCAAGATGAACCAAGAAGGGGGTTGAATTGGTGGGCAAATAAAAATTTAAATGAAAAAGAGTAGAAGAATAGAAAGAACACAAAGATTTATAGTGGTTTGGATTATAACCAATCCTACATCCACTCCCCAATCAACAATTGGGTATCTCACTATCTATGGAGTTTTAACAAGTTCACTCCCAACTTAGTGTTTTCATGCTCACACCAAACTTTACAAGTGTTTTCAAGGCTCACACTAAAAACCTCACAAGTGTTTTCAAGGCTCACACTAAAAACCTCACAAGTGTTTTCACTAAGGCTAACACTCAAACCCAACAAGAGTTTTACAAGGATCACTCTCCCAACCTAGCAAGTGTTTAATGGCTAATACTAAACCCTTTTTGAGCAATGAATGCTCTTACAACAAACACACAAAGTGTTTAAAGAAAATTGAAAGCTTTGAGAAATAAATTTGCAAGAGTTTGGTTGTTGGATAGTTAATTGGTGTCCTCAACTTATTTTGATGGTATTTATAGTGATCACCCATCAAAAGAGCTGTTACAAAGAAATGATAACCAAATCTTCTTGCTACAGTAACAAATCCAACATTAAATGCTAGTCAGGGCAATTTCGCGTTTGCAATTACAATATTGCGCTCGCCATTGCTTAATTGCGGTTGCCATACCAAAATTGCAGTCGCGATCTTCAAATGGCTCCAACGGTTAGTGCCACGTGGCATAACCCCGTTCGCTGCTAATGTTACCGTTGCATTTGATTTCTGCCTTATGAATGTTGCGGTCGCAACTACTGGATCGCGGTCGCTATATGTATATCACGTTCAAGGTAGCGGTCGCGAGGCTGACTGCAAACGCTACTGGATGTTTTTTTGCATTATGGCTCATAGCTTGGTAGCGGTCGCTATGAATCTGTTGCGATTACGACAAGGCTGTTTCGGGCGCTATTACATTGTTGCGATTGTAATTTACAGGTCAGGCAGAATACTTAGAGAATTTTATAAGTTTCTCCATTCTCAAGCACTACTAAGTCATTTTATCTGAAAAAAATACACTAAATTGAAATGTTAGATCAATTCAACTTGATTGCCAAGATCAAAATCAAGATTGACTTAGTTGTATCATACAACTTTGGTCAACACTGGCTTAGATAGAGACAAGTGTCTTTGAAATGTCCATTTTTCAGGAAGACTCTATCGAAATTTCTGTAAAATTTAAATGCAACTTAAATATTTTAAGTTAGAATTTAACATACTTTAATTTTGGCATTTGGAAGCTCCTACATCTGTAGCTACAGCTTCTCCTTCCATGGCCACCTCTATGGACAAAGAACATATTCCATAGGTACTCTTCCATTTATTCTCGTTTATTTCATAGACCCTTAGGTGCCTCGTTCAATTTTTGACAATCCCACCATTTTCCTTATAGCTTTGTTGAATGTTAAGTCATTGAGCTAATTGACTTTGCACATCCGCCCAAGTCTCCCTTTCCCTTTGGAAGGAGGGAAGAGCTAGTCCTAGGAAATTATAACAAGCCTTTAACTCAAATAAAGTCCTGGCCTAAATCTTTTAAGAACTGGATCAAATGGATCAACCGACTTGCACCTTACTATGAAAACCAGTGGAGAGATCAAGGTCTTTATCATTTTATTCAAACGACCAAGGTTTCTACACCAATGTGCATAGATCTTCTTTGTGCAACACTTTAGTTTTGGTCACCTCACTATAATTCTTTTATTATGCCCAGTGGTCCCATGTCTATTACTTCAAGGGATGTCCTAGCTCTTATAGGTTTGCCAGTGACTAGTGATGATGCTTCTTCAGTTTTTGATGTATCACAACTTTTTACTTATGTATTCCCACAGGAGCATTCTTTTTACACCACCCTTATAAACCATGTAATCAAACATTCCCTATCCTCTCAAGATCATGACCAAGTCCTCTTCATATAGGCTCTACTGAACAGGTTTATCTTCTATCCATCAATTGGGAGGCCAGCCATTTCTTATGGTTCCTTGGCTAGAGTAATAGCCAATGGTAGGCATATAGCTTTGGGCTCTATCCTCTTGAGGAATATATTCAGGTCCTTATCCTGCACCATTGGAAAGGCTCCTTTCACGCATCTTGGCAATAGTTTATGGCTTGTTCAGCTTTAGTTGTTCATTTACTTTCCCTGTTTAGCAATTGAGGGTACAATGGAAGCATTTGGCTCCCATAGCAAGCGAGTCTTGAGATGCACTAATACTTCTAGCATTAAGCAACTTAAAGACTACTTTACTCAGAGTCGGCTCTCCTTGTCAGATTTCTTCCTTTTTAATGATGTTGAGCTAGAGTCTTTATTGCCACTTTATGGAAGATGTTATTCCACCACACTTACTCACATAGCTAAATAGGTATGGTCTTCCTTTACTTACACTAGGTTGCTTCATACAAGAGTCTTAAGTCCATATCTTTTGAGCACCACTGCCTATTCTGAGTTTTATGGGGCCTATTTTAAGCTCTACATATCCTCACTGTGGTCCGGTCAGTTGGGTTTTGTTTAGGGGATTCCTATTGTTCCCTCTTTTCCTAACCCTGCGGTGGGTCCTCAAGTGATAGCATCCTATGATGTCATCCTGGCTGAGGTTGCATGTAGACAGAAATAACTCTTCTACATTCCTGTTTACCGGGTGAATCATTCTTTTTTTAATGTTATGAAGACTTTTGCCAACTGGTGATTTCCTAGGTATGATGAGGAAGTCCCTCTCATGGAGTCTAAAGGTAAGTACCTATTTTTAGTTCTTTTTAGTTTCTTTATTTGTTTTTCTCCATTTGACTTATTATTCCTTTTATAGGAGGTGAAGCAGAGGACGACAATGAGGATACTGACATGCAGACCGACCCTGATCCAAGTGCCCCTTCATCCCCATAATATAAGGAAGAAGAGGAAAAAGAAGATACGTCTCTCCCTCCCTCCCAAAAAAAAAAAAAAAAAAAAAGAATATTAACCAGCCGCCTACAGTTCCAAAGAAATCTCAAGCCCCTCCTAAGCCATCTCGAAAGGGTGTACCAACTCCTCATAGTGTCACTCCTTACTTTAATCACCTTAAGTGATCACAAAGAGTTCAACACCTCAACAAGCCCAAGGCTTCGGCATCAAAGCCTATTATTGTCTTAGACTCCCTTTACCCTTTTAGTGATAATAAGGGTGCCCTAACTGCTTCTCTTTCACTGGAAAACCTCTCCATGATAGCAACTGGATCCACCTTTCCCTTTTTTGATGTTTTAGTTGATGTGGTCACCACTGAGGATAGACTCCTAAGAGTTAAGATAACTCCACCATCTCAGGTATAATCCTTAACCTTTTCTTACTTTATTTTCACCAGGAAATTAATGCTATTTATTCTTTTGGTTATAGGATTCCACCACTAGGAGGACCCGTCTAAATCCTATTAGTCTTTTAGATAATCCTACCACTAGCTTAGACTTCTCCTTTCTAACATATACATCCTCAAACACCTCCACCGTGGGTCCACGTCCAGCCCTAGAGTCCATTGTTGCAGCCTGGACCATTCTTCAATAATTTTTTTTTCCTTAGAGCTCTTTACTTTAACTGATGCATAGTGGGATTCTATACTTTCTGCTATTTCAGTATTGAGACTGGCCACATTATGACCTGACAATATCTTTCACCTTGATGAACTGAAGGCACAAGTTCTTAGCTCTTTCTCTACCTATAAAGATAATAGTGTTGCCATCATCTCTTTGCAAGAGAAAATTGCCTCGATATCCCAATAAAAACACACTTTGATGCATTGGTGGCCAACAACAGAAGCATAACCTAGGAGTATGATCAAATAAGCAAAGATTTGGATGCCACACAAGAAATGATCTAATTGCTCAAAGATAAAATGGTTGCCTTGGAGACCAAATTCGCCTGCCTGTTGGTCAGAGGGGATGAACTACAACAGGAGCATGGTAAAGTTCGTATCGAGATAAATCAAGTTAAGGATTCTTTGACTGCTAACCATTCACAAGTGCAAACTTGGGTAACAGAGTGCACCACTTTAGAGGAGAGGTGTCTTCTCTATTGTAGTGAGTGGAGAGAGCTTCAGGCTTTTGAATTCACTTCCTTATGAGCTGGATTTTCTAGATTTTTGTAGTTCCTTTTCTTTTTGGAGCTTGAGAACTTTTATTTTGAACTTTGGGATCTGTATTATTTGAATTGAATTATTGACATATTTTTCATGAATTCGACTTGCCTTTATTTGAATGAAGAAAAAGTGGTCAAAGGCCTACTTATTTACAAATTTAAGCCGTGGGATCGGCTTTGTACATGTCACTACATATATATATATATATATATATATATATATATATATATATATATATATATATATATATATATATATATATATATTGCTTGTACAGGTGATAGGTACTTTGACCGTGGGATCGGCCTTGCTATTGATTTTCCTTATGTGCTTCCCTCATTTCCCACATAGTGGGAAAATATTTTTTAAGATACTTGCCATTGATGAATCTTTTGTGAAGATCTCCTTGTAGGCTTGATAGCCAATAAGCATTCCCTTTAAGTACCTAGTGGATTTTGAAAGGGCCCTCCCAATTTGGAGACCACATTCCAAATTCTCTATCTTTGGAGCCTACAAATAAGTTCACCTTCCAAACCATTTCCCTTTCTTGAAAGACTTTTTTTTATTATTTTATTGTATGCCCTTGAGACTTTCTTTTTATGTATTAACATATGATTGAAAGCCTGAATTCTTGATTCTTATAGGTCTTCAAGCTCCATAATCATGGCTTAGTGATAACCATCAGGAGTAACACCATGCTGTTTGGCCACTCTTAATGATGGGACTACCACCTCCATTGAAAGGACAATATCATGACTATAGGTAAGAGAAAAAAGGACTCACACCTGTTGAACTTCTCTTTGATGTTCTGTAAGCCCACAAAGTAATTGATAATAGTCTGTGCCAGTCTCTAGGATTGTCTTCAATCATTTTTTCTAGGATATTGATTATCATTTTATTTGATGCTTCTGCTTGCCCATTGGCTTGGGGATAATGGGGTGTTGAATTTATTAGCTTGATGCCATAATCTTCTACAAAGTCTTTCATTTCTTCACCTGTGAACATAGTACCTGGTTTATGGTGATAAACTGAGGGATACCAAACCTATGCTCCATCTTTTACATAAGTACAACTTCAACCCATTTGGTGAAGTAGTCTGTTGCTACAATGATGAAGTTGTGCCCTTTAGATGATGCTGGATAAATCTTGCTAATCAAATTAATAGCCTAACCCCTAAAGGGCCAAGGCTTTACCAGAGGATGCAACTCATCGGTAGGTATTCTCTATACACTTTCATACTGTTAGCATTGTTTGCATCCTTTAGTATAACTAATACAGTCTTTAAGGATGGTTAGCCAAAAATAGTCATGCCTCTTGATTAACTATCTCATTTTACTTCCTGCTTAGTATGCTCCACAGTTCCCTTCATGTATCTGCTTCATCACTTTCATAGACTCTGAGAATCCCAAGCATCTCAACAACAATCCATCAAAGCCCTTACGATAAAGTTCTTCTTCTATCAACATAAAATTTTGAGCTTTCACTTTGAGTATGTAAGGAGTCTTTATGGATAAATTATTTAGGTAATTCTTAAGAGGCTGCCTCTAATCCCCAGTGAGGTTAACATATGTGTTGAAGGTGCTAACTGATATACCCCTCTCCAAGATGGATGGATGGTTACTTTTTTTTTTTTTTTTTTTTATAAGGATCACCTTATGGGTAAGTTCTTCTGTCATTTTTAAACCAGAGGCTATTTGAGCTAACTCGTTAGCCTCACAGTTTGATTCCCTTGAAACATGTAGGAATGACACATCTATAAAGTCTTCTAACAATTGTATTGTTGTTGTGTAGTAAGGAGCTAATACAAGGATGTTACATTTGTACTCCCCAGAAAGTTGCCTTAGCACCAGCTGTGAGTCTCTCATTACCAACACTTCCTTTGCACCAAGTTCCCTTAAGATCTCTAGCCCAATAATCAATGCATCATATTATGTTTGATTATTAGTGCAATCAAAATCCTAATTTAAAGAAATAGCAGTTTTAGCACCTCAAGGGGATATGATGATGACTTTAGCACCTGCAGACTCCTCAATCTTTGAGCCATCAAATTTTAGCATCCAAGGACTTTTCTCAACTCTATAGATCGGTAAGTCTAATTCTTCCTCTTTTCATTTTCATATTAGGATGGTCTGCTAATGCTTGTCCTTTTACTAATTTTTTAGCAAAATAAACTAAGGAGAATTATGCTAAACCAAGAGACCACTTACTTATACGCCCAGTGATGAGGGGTTGGTTCAGCATATACTTAATCAAATCAGTTTGTGAGACTACATAAACCTTTGATCTAATCAATTAATACGGAAGCTTGGTGCATGCAAAGTATAAAGCCAAACACATTTTCTCCACATGTGAGTATTTTACCTCTATTGGTGTGAGAAACCTATTAAGATAATAAATAACTTATTCTTGACCTGTGCAATTATTTTGTGCTAAGAGGCAACTTATGGAATCTTTAGAAGCAAAAAGGTACAACTTCAAAGGGACTCCTGCTTTTGGAGGCATCAATACTAGAGGATCATTGAGGTACTCCTTAATCTTCTATAAAGCCTCTTCATGGCGGTCTTCCCAAAGAAATTCTTCTTCAGACTTCAACTTGAGCAATTCAGAAAAGACTTTGGACTTCCCAACTAAGTTGGAGATAAATCTTCCCTTATTATTCCTAGGAGGTTGAGATTTCATAATTGCCCTTGCTTTATTTTTGTCTATGTCTACCCCTCTTTGATACACTAGAAATCCTAGGAAATTCCCAGCCCGAACCCCAAAAGCACACTTAAGAGGATTTAGCTTCAACTGGTGATCCATCATCCTTTAGAAGCCCTTCCCTAAGTTCTCCACTTAATCTTCAGCTATTTTGGACTTCACCACAATATCATCCACGTATACTTTCATGGATTTCCCAAGCATATCATGAAAGATTGCATTCATAGCCCTCTAGTAGGTAACCTCGGTGTTTTTTAGCCCAAAGGGCATGACTAACCATTCAGATGTCCTAATAGAGTTGAGACATCTGAAGGCAGTCTTTGGTACATCTTATGAAGTTATGAGGATTTGGTTATAGCCTGAAAAACCATATATGAAGGAAAGCAATTCATTCTTGGCTGCGGCATCAATGAGCATGTCTGCAATTGGCATGACATAGATATCTTTGAGAGTTGTAGCATTCAAGTCTCTAAAGTCCACATAGACTCTTAGCTTTCCATTCTTTTTCACCACCAGAACTATAATAGAAAGCCACTGGGCATATCGGGTAGGTCTTATAAACCCTGCTTTAAGTAGCTTTTCAATTTCTTCTTTTACTTTGAGCTCTATATCCTTTGACATTCTTCTAGGAGGTTGACGGTAAGGATGAAAGTCTAGCTTGATAGGTAGCTGTTGCTCCACTAGCTTTCTACTCAATCTCGACATTTCATTATACTCCCAAGCAAAACAATCTTTGAACTCTTATAATAACTCAATTATTTTTCTTTTCAATATAGGTTGGAGCAGGCCGCTAATGTAAGTGATTCTAGACTTCTCAGGGATCCCCAAGTTGACTTCCTTCAAAAGATCTTAGACTTCAGTCATAGCATCATCTAACTTAGGTGGAGCACTTTTCAACTTATGCAATTGGATTTCCTCCACCTCCTCAAGTTGTTCCCTTCAAAAAATTACCTCAACACCTAGAGTTTCTTGACTTTCCTCAACCAATAGCCTATCAAAAGCCTACTGCATCTGTGCCTTCAATAAAGTGGTTGCAGCTATCATCTTTTCTTCTAGAGTAAACTTAATCATCAACCTCTTCAATGAGGGGCTGAGTCATCGGCGTATGATAAGGTATGATCACTGACTTTTGGAGGAGATTTTTGGCTTATTGTTGACAATCCTCTTGATTTATCATAGTAAGTGCTTTTGGCCCACCATATTTGCCTTTCCCTTTAAATTGAATTGGCCTAAAGGTCCCATTATAAAACCCTACATCTATTACATCTGTGCAGGCTTTGAAAGGCTTCCCATAAGTCCACACTATTTCCACCTCATCCCCTTTCTAAAATAGGAGAAATTGATGGAGTGAGGATGGCACACACCAGTTGGCGTGAATCTAGTCCTTTCCTAATAAAGCATGATAATTAGCAATAGAATTTACCATAAAAAAGGCCATGAGAGCAGTATTGCTTCCAACTTGGATCTCCACAGGTAAGACTCTTAGAGTCTTTGTAACCTCACCATTGAATGCTGAGATAAATATATTTGCTGCAATGAGATCATCTTAGTATTGCCAAGTTCTAAGGCCATCCTCAGTTGAATGATGTTATCAGCTGACCCATTGTCTATCAAAACTCTGGAGGTTGGCCTCCCATTGAGATGAGCCTTAATATACAGTGGTTTAATGTGTTTTGTCATTCTTTCAGCAAGCTTCTTGAAGATAACTCGTTTTTTAACTCCTGGTTCTGTAGCTTGGATGGTGACTCCACTGCACATAATATGCTTCTCAGAGGTTGCCCCTGAATCTAGAATTCATTTTGGGATTCCTCAAACTCTTCATCCCTATACCTTTGAAAGGAGGCTGGAAAAGTAATTGACGCCATAAAACACTTCAAAGGGATGGAAATTTGGCCCACTTTAATTACTTGCATCACCCCATCTTGTGTGCTACCGATAGATTCCAAGTCTGCAGGTACTTTTTGCATAGTCTGAGTTTTCTTTTATTTTTATTTTATGCTAGAACTCTCCATCCTTGCAGCTACCCTCCTCCTTTGAAGTCTCCTCTTTTGAGTTTTGGTAAGGGGCTGTGGAAACTTATGACGGACAAAATGCCATTGGTTTTCTTTGACTTCCACTATTGGTAGCACAAACCTAAACTGTCTTCTTTGGGTAGCAGATTGTGGACAGTAAACCTGTGGTAGACTTTCTCTCTTTACTTTGGAATTTAGCCCAGTCTTGGGTAGACCCTTGTGCAGACTCTTAAGAACCCATATGGGCTTTGCCCTCTCCCTTGGTGACCCCTGCTTATTGTTCTTTATCTCATTGATTAGAGCACAAAGGTCCACTTTAGCAGCATTGACAGTAGCCACATGAGGGAAATGATCTTTCTCAATCAGCATAGTCTCTTTCTTCTTCTCAGGGAATTTAAGTATCCCTTTGTTAATTCTATCCTGAATGACATTTTTAAAAGACCAACAAGCATTAATTGTATGATTCCATAAGTCATGATACTTACAATACTCTTTTCCTTTGATTTCGTCTTTTATAGGTATGTGGTGGCCCACAGGTAGAGTGATGGAGTCCTCTTCAAGGAAGAAATCAAAGATCTCTTTAGTCTTGCTCACATCAAAGGTGTAATGCATTGAGGAAGTTTGGGTCTTCTTCCAAGCATCTCCAGTCTTTGGTGGTGGCCGCATGAGTACTGGACAAACTTGGGACCTGAAATTAGCAAGGTCAACAATAATAGTCTCTTGGGCACCAACTTCTTAAAAGTCCCCATAGCCTGCTTTTCATCCTATTGTCCTCCCTTAATAATTCCTCATATTTTGCAACTTTTGCAGCCAACTCGTAGAAGTCTTTGAATTCCATCCCCTGGAATTTCTTCTTCAACTTGATTTCAAGGCACAATCCTTTATGCCATCTTCACAAACTCGATTTCTAGCAAGAAGACTTTGCATCTACTTCTCAGCTTCTTGAAGCGGGCTATGAACAGGTCAACAAACTCCCCACTTCTTTGAGTCATTCTAGACAATTCAGCCACACATACCTCAGACTCAGCTCTAAAAAATTGGGTATGAAATTGCCTCTCCATTTCTTGCCATGAGAACACTGAGTCTCTAGGTAGTGTTGAATACTATGTGAATGGTTGGCCTGTTAAAGAATTTGGAAACAGTCTTAGTTTATAGAAACCAAAATTTTCATAATTTGCTAGCTCACCACACTGTATTATGAATCTAGAAATATGTTCTAATATTGATTGTCCATCTTCTCCAGAAAATAGGGTAAAGTCTAGGATACGGTATCCCTTTAGGTAGGGATTCTCTCAATCTATAGCTGGGAGATATGACTTATGGAATTCCAGCCTACTAATTTGACGCAAGCCTGGATCATATGACTCTTGAATGTCTCTAACAGCCTCCAAATTCACCTGAGCTAAAGGTGGAACAAGAGGGATTGGAGGAATATGATCAACACCAGGTATGTGAATTCTTATTCCTACTCTTTGATTGCCCCTCGAGCCTGAGACTTGTGCATATGGTTCTTCCTCTCCATTGTAAACTGTAGGATTAGTCCTTAGGGTTGTATGCCTATGGAATTGTTGTGGCTGTGTTTGGGTAAACTTGCCATTGTAAAGGCAACCATTATTGATTGGAATTCTAGGAAAACTCTTAGTCTCTTTCCTTTGTTGTGGTGCAGGTTAGCGTTCCATTGGAAGTACACCAATATACTCCACAAAGTCTAAAGACTCTTCAGAAGATTGTCTACTAGACTGGTTGGGACTAGTAGCAGCCCCACCATAGGTAAGAGATTGTCCAGAGACTACTTGTTCTAAAAGAGTCTTCATGTTTGCCATAATCTTTTCCATAAAACTCATGTTCTTTTCCAAGGAATCTAGGCATCCATCAATGCTTTGAGAAGCAATAGGTGCTAGAGTCTCTTTAGTTATTTTTTCTGGAAGATCACTAGCCTGAAGTGGACTGTGACTTTTTTCAATTTGCTCAACCATTTGAGGTACGAATCCAAGCGCTGCTATTGTAACCACTTCCTCTACATCTTGAGATACAGTTTCAACCACTTATTTATCCTTACTATTTTTCTTTGGCAGCATTACATGACAAGTGTCCCACCGATCGTGCCAAAATATTATTGATGCCCTTTTTTGGTTGAATTTAATATTGAGCATGCCAGAGACTCTTGGGGGTCTCACCTGATATAACTTCTTCAGAAGATTGTGTAAAATACTAAGGGATTTGAAGTTTCTTAAAGGTTCTTGGATACATTGAACGCAGCTTCTCCAATTATCACGAAATTGATCAAAAGATTTAGAATAAAACTGAATTTATATTAATGTAAATATGAATACATTAATGACAATTGAGAAATGTAAATGTTGGCCCAAGTATGACAAATCCTAGAGGGGCAATTTCAATTTAAAAACTTTTGCTTTGAAAAACTTGAATATTAAAACAATATTAGCAGAAGCAATTAATCAAAGCAAATAAGCAATTTTAAGTTTATATAAATATCTAAACCATTCAAACAGACAAGCAAATAATCAACAAATATAAGAGTGTAGGGAAAAGAGATTCAAACACAAGATTTATAGTGGTTTAGCCAACTCCTTGCCTACATCCACTCCTCAAGGTTCACTTGAGATTTTCACTATCAACGATCTTTTTATAGGTGCAAGATCAAACCCAAGTGTTTCTAAACTCACACTCAAACTTCTTACAAGTGTTTCAATGGCTAACACCTAAACCTAAGCGTTTTCAAAGTACACACTTAAACATTTCCAAGTATTTTATAGCTCACACACAACCTTTAAAATAGAGAATGATTTAAGGTTTAGAGTCACTCAAGACTTTGACAAATAACTAGTGCAAAAGATAGAAGAAAATAATCTAGCTTAGAATAAATTTAAACATACAAAGATGAGAAATGAAGTTTTTGTGTTCTAGCTCAATGCACAAAGAATTTAGAGTTTGAGAGCTTTGATTTACTTGTAATATATGTTCTTTAATGTGTGAAACTTCTCTAAATTCACCTTGAGGCTTTAGATATATATAGGTCTTCATTCCATGCCCAAACAGCCATTTTAGTGCTCTAAAAACGGTACTAGACAAGTTCCAACGGCTACATTCAAAAATTTGAAATTTTGAGCTATACAACTCCAAATTATGATACCTTTTTTTTTGTTGAAAACATTGATCAGTCTACTACAACTTTGTAGATTTAAGAAATTCCAAAATAATCCATATCTATACTCTAAAAAATATAATATTTTATTACTCATCTAGTCATGACAGTTTGAACATGCTTAAGTATTTCACCCAATGCTTCTTCTATACACCTCGGATTGATGCAACGATTTTTGCATATGAAACTAGACTCCCATAGCTAAAAATTTGAAGAAGGACATATTCAAAATCCCTTTGTAGAATTAACACCACTAATTCTATTGACATCATTTGTTATTACCCAGTCTAACAGTTTGAGCATAATTCAATTAAAATTTCAAAAATCCATTTTCCAAGCTCCAAAAACTATACCAATTTTTTTTCCTGAAATTAGACTGATGTAGCTATCCATCCATATATATCTTGCATTCATAAACTATCCCAATTAGTACAGTTTATACTTTAAACTTTAATCAATAGTTTTACTTCTATAGAGATTATCCTTCTTCACATGAGTTTCTTAGTTTCACATGCTCTTTTCATTTCCCTCATATGTTCTATAGCTCTTCCCATATTTATTGCTTTATGATTTCATCTTGATCTTCACTTTTAATTTCTTTACTTCATTGCATCAATGACAATCAAAGATTACCTACTAACACCAACAACACTTAAACAAATTTGTTAGTAGTAATAATATTTTGCATCATCAAAATCATATATGAAACCTTGGGTTCAACATTCTCCCCCTTTTTGATATGACAAAATATTGATTCAATAATCAAAATAATTCTCTCTCTTTTTGGAATCAATCAAAAAGGCAAGACATCAAGTAAATAATCAAACACATTCTTCCCCTTTTTGTCAAGAAGCAATATATGATGAATAATATATTTAGCTCCCCTTTGATATATGTAAAAAGGTAAAAATAATAGGCAATGATCAAATAAGTTAATAAAATAATCTTACAAACTTTCCTTAAATTTATGAAAACTTTAATACTATTTGCATTATCTCCCTTGATATGTGCAAATGATCAAACTTTATCAAGGCAATAATATTCAAATATATTCAAGATATCCATATCCAATAATTCTCCCATTTATTGACAAATTCAAATAAATAAATATCAAGAATCAAATATCATTCATTATCATTATCAAACATTGGCAATAAATATGAATAAAATTTAAAATGATAGAAATTTAATTCAAACTTCATCATTTAGCTCTCAATCACAATTCATGTACATATTCATGCTAAATAACATAGAATTCATATAAATTCACAAAGGTATCATCAAAATCATCATATAGCATCAAATATTATAAATGAAGTTGCATACATTAATAAATAATCATTTATAAACACATTAAAACATATATAATCAAGATTAAGATTTAGGAGTACCACTTTTACCTTAATTTTCTTGATTTGATGTTGTTGATGTTCAGATTGAATGAGGAGTTCTACTTTGCCAATTCATTTTGAGAACCTCCATATTTGTTCTTCATTGTTCTATCACATTTTAGCTCTTTGTTGATGGCAATCTCCTCATGAGCTCTTTCATCTTCAATCTCTAAATGGAGGTGGTTTAGTTGCACCATTGAAGCTCGCATATCCATTCCAATACCTTGGAATTTGTTGCCAATTGAAATAATTTGGCCTTTGGTTATTGCCAATTTGTTCATTTCCTCCACATATTTCTTTTCTTGAATATTGCATCCAATGATAAAATGGTTTTCTAGGTACCCATCTTTCTTTAGGTCCTTGATTATTAGTCTTGACAACCCAAACCATCTTAGTTTTGGATTGTTTCTTCTTTATAAAGCGATTATAAGCAATATGACCATTTTTTCCATAATGAGAGCAATATTTATCAAATGACATTTTACTTCTTGCTCTATATGATGATGTATGATGGATATATTTTCTATCTTTACAAAGATAAGCTTTATGTCCATATGCATGGCAAGAAAAACAATAACCATGAAATTTATATGTATTGTCATGTTTATTACTCACAAAAGACCTATGTCTATATGCATAATTGTGAGTATGCCTAGAATGATCATGTTTAACATGAGATACTTTAGCAACATTCACTTGTGTGCTAGTTGATGCATGACCATTTGAAGAATGAGATGCTTTCACAAAATTAGTCTTGTGTGTGCTAGGTGATGTATCATTATAGCCTAATCTTTGTCTTATACAAGATGATCTTTGAGAATCTAGCAAAGCATCAAGAGTTTCCTTTCCTTTAGCAAATTTTGACAATGATGATTTCAAATCAATAATCTCATTTTTAAGGACTTCATTTTCCTTTTTGAAATCCTCATTTTCTTTCAAAGTCTTATAAACATTTTGGGACTTCATCGAAAGCTCATAATTTTTCTTTTCTAAAACATTTTGGATGAAGTCAAGGAAAGAATTTCATTTTTCAAATCTTTAATTTGACTTTTGAAAATTATATCTCTCTTTTTAATTTTCTCAAAATCATTTTGCATAGACTCTAACTCATCTAGTAATTCATTATATGAGAGTGCATCATCATCATCAATATAACCATCATCATTATAATTAGACAAGTCTGATTTTACCTCATTGGAATTATCCTCAATTGCCATAGAGCACAAATTTATATTTTCTTTATTGAGATTATTCCTTTGTTGCTCACAATTGAAAATTTCATTGCTTATTGAGGCTGAGCATTCCAAGCTTTTTTCTCTTCTTGATTGGATATCATCCTCTACAAGAGCAATGGAGCACATATGATCATCCATGTAGCAACTTTGAGAGTTTTCCTTCTCTTCTTTTTCCTTCACAAGCTCATTCTTTTCATATGTAGTATTAGTGTTGTAAATAGAATTAAGACAATCCCAAATATCCTTAGCACTAACACATGATGCAATTTTTTTAAAAGTATTTACATTTAAAGAATTCCTTAAAATTCACATGGCTTTGATGTTTAACAAAAATTATTTTTTATCATGAGCATGCCATTGATTTTTGGTTTGATAATCCAAACACCATTTTCAACAATACTCCATAAACCTCTATCATCACTCATGAGAAAATTTTTCATACTTTGTTTCCATGACTGAAAATCACTACCATCAAAGAATGGAGGTTTGTTTAATGAAAAATCTTCTTTTGAAATAAACTCATTTGAGGTTGCCATAGATCAACTCTTAGACGGTTAAGTCTTTTATCAAGAGCACCAGCTCTAATACCAATTATTAGCCCAAGTATGGCAAATCCGAGAGGGGGGGGGGGGGTGAATAGGATTTTTAAAAATCAATTTCAATTTAAAAACTTTTGCTTTGAAAAACTTGAATATTAAAACAATATTATCGAAAGCAATTAATTAAAGAAAATAAGCAATTTTAAGTTTATATAAATATCTAAATCATTCAAACAAACAAGAAAATAATCAACAATATAAGAGTGTAGAGAAGAGAGATTCAAATACAAGATTTATAGTGGTTTGGCCAACTCCTTACCTACATCTACTCCTCAAGGTTCACTTGAGATTTTCACTATCAACAATCCTTTTACGGGTGCAAGATCAAACCAAAGTGTTTCCAAACTGACACTCAATTTCTTACAAGTGTTTCAATGGCTAACACTTAAACCCAAGTGTTTTTAAGGTACACACTTAAACTTTTCCAAGTGTTTTATGGGTCACACATAACCTTTACAATAGACTATAATTTGAGGTTTAGAGTCACTCAAGACTTTGATAAATAATTAGTACAAAAGATAGAAGAGTGTAATCTAGTTTAGAATAAATTTGAATACACAAAGATGAGAAATGAAGCTTTTGTGTTCAAGCTCAATGCACAAAGAATTTAAAGTTTGAGAGTTTTGATTTACTTGTAATATATGTTCTTTGATGTGTGAAACTTCTCTAAATTCACCTTGAGGCTTTAGATATATGTAAGTCTTCATTCCATGCTCAAATAGCTATTTTAACACTCTAAAAACGGTACTAGACAAGTTCCAATGGCTATATAACAGCTAATTCCAACGGCTATATAACGACTACATTAAAAATTTTGAAATTTTGAGTTATACAACTCTAAATGATGATCCTTTTTTTTTTCCTAAACATTGAGCAGTCTATTACAACTTTGTAGATTTAAGAAATTCCAAAATAATCCATATCTATGCTCTAAAAAATCATAATATTTTATTACTCATCTAGTCATGACAGTTTGAACATGCTTAAGTATTTCACCCAATGCTTCTTCTATACACCTCGGATTGATGAAAGGATTTTTGCATATGAAACTAGACTTATAGAGCTAAAAAATGGAGAAGGACATATTCAAAATCTTTTTGTAGAATTAACGCCACTAATTCTAATTGACATCATTTGTTGTTACCCAGTCTGACAGCTTGAGCATAATTCAATTAAAAATTCAAAACTCCTTTTTCCAAGCTCCAAAATAAATTTTTATTCCTGAAACTAGACTGATGTAGCTATCCATCCATATATATCTTGCATTCATAAACTATCCCAATTAGTACAGTTTATTTTTCAAACTTTAGTCAATAGTTTTGCTTCCATGGAGATCATCCTTCTTCACATGAGTTTCTTAGTTTCCCATGCTCTTTTCATTTCCCTCATATGTTCTATAGCTCTTCCAATATTTATTGCTTTATGATTTCATCTTAATCTTCACTTTTAATTTCTTTACTTCATTGCATCAATGGCAATCAAAGATTACCTACTAACACTAACAATACTTAAACAAATTTGTTAGTAGTAATAATATTTTGCATCATCAAAATCACATATGACACATTGGGGTCAACAGTAAAGACTAAAAAAAATAAATAATAAAAGCCTTAGAGGCTTGAGAAATTTTGACAGGAAATGAGATAAAAGCTTTTAAAGCTTGGGATAATTTTGCTAGCTTAAGCATATTGTTGCATGTTTGATTTGTTGTTGTTGAATTGTTGTGTGTCATCTTGTCTGTTTGTATTTATAGTCTCCTGGCATGAAGTTTGCTTCCTATTTTTTAGCTCCCATTAAGCCTCACCTCCTTTTCTTTTACCTCAAGCTCCATTTCACCCCACGTTCTTAACCCAGTAAGCCATTTGACTCCCAGATCCAAAACCCACGTTTTATCCCTTTATAGTCTCTTGTTACCACATTTACTTTTAGATTCTCCTAGAATTTGTCAAGAATTTGGCCCAGTCTCCCAAGAGTTTGTAGGGTGCTATTCTTCATGGGCTCCAAATCCTCAACTCATAGGCCCAAATTAATTAATTATTATTTGGCCCAATCATATTCAACCCACTACAAATATAGGTCCAACAGGTTGTAACAGTAATGACTGTTTGGTAACTACCGTGACACTCTGTGAATAGAAAATATATAATAAAGTAATTCAACTATGAATATATATTTGCATCACACATACTTCATATAAATTAAGCTTAATAAAACTAAGTTTTAGTATCATCAAAATATACATGGGGATAACAATTTTTAATAAGGAGGGGAGAATCTAATATCCTAAGCTTCTGATAATTGTATATGCCAAGTTGTTCCTTAGGTTGTGTAAATTTTTAAAGTTAGGAATTTATACCAAGGAATAAGATCATGTTCGTTACTTATGTTAAACAAATGTTACGCTTAATTATAATTTTAAAAATTTATACAGAGAGCAAAGTTACGTTCGTTACCAATCTGAACAAACATTACAATTAATTATAATTTCATACAGAGAGCAAAGTAACGTTTGTTACATTTAGTGAATGCCCGTTACATTTATTACATGCAAAGTTAGAATGGATAGGTTCATGAAGACGAAGATAAGGATGAAGCTTCGGTGACGAGGCGAAGCATAGTAAGAGTATGCTTCGAAAATGAGGCAAAGGATTACAAGGTAAAGGCTTACGAGGAGAGGGAGAAGCTTAGCATGTAAAGACAAGGTTTGATTACGAAAAAAAGCTTCGTCAATGAGGATGAGCCTTAATAAATAGATATGCGAGTTGACAAAGACAAGCTCGATATAAGAGAAGCGAAAAGCTTCGATGATGAAGCGAAGATGAGCTCGGTACAAGCAAAATGAGCAGACGAGCTCGACACAAGCGAGGCGAGAAAACAAGCTTGACACAGGCAAAACAAGCGAGGAGCTCAGTATAGCAAGGCAATTTGAGAAGCTAGACATTGAGATTATTAATGACTGTATAGCTATACGAAGCGAGCTGAGGGGCTCAGTATCGAATCACATAGTACAACATTTAGGCAAGTTGCAAGTGATCACTTACGAGTTGCATGGAATTGCACGGCTGAGAATACAAGTTACCCATGAACAATATGTGAATAAAAAATGATATTATAATCTTATTTTTCTTTATCTAAGACACTTAGATGTACTACAAAGAATTTTAGTGGTTAAGAAATTGACAATACATATGTGGTCGGTGAAATAGTTACAGTGTTCTAAGACTATAAAGTAAAACTCCATAGCTATCTTTGCATCAGAACTCACCAAGGTACTCAAGTTAAAATCTATTTTCATTTATTCCTTATCATGAGAGCTCAAATAATAAGGTAAGCTTAGCTTTATGGTTTCTCATTTTTCTTAAATTAATAACAAATGGTGAGTATACTTTATTTCATGTATGGTGATACATATAACACCTAGGAGAGGACATGCAAATGATGATGTTGATAATGATCCTCACTTTTGTTTGATGTGAGGGAGGAGTATTCAGAGAATAAGTAATTCTTTTTGTCAAGGTGAGTAGAAAATATACTATTATGTTGTGCATTTGAATTCCTAAGGCTTATAAAAGTTATTATTCATGTTCAAGCCACCATATTCATGTTTTCCCATGCTACCAAGTACCATATTTGATTCATGAAATATGTTGAACTATATTAATTATTCATCAAATTATTGATGTTTATTTCATGTAACCATGTGAAATAAAGAACCGTGATTTTGTTTATAAACAAGCTTACTAACCTTAAAACAAAAATCCCTGACTGATGTGGGTAAATATCATACTGTATACACATAGGTACCCGCAGATAGGGTATATTATCCAAATCCCAGCTAAGAGGGGTTTCATGTGTTCTAGACTTGGGATCTGATCAGCCTCATATATTCATATGGGAGTAATGCTAATAAGAAAGCCTCTGCTCCAAACTTATAAGGAGGGTAATGCTAATTATGTCTCTGCTCTTATTTCATGTTCAAGTTATGATTTTTGTTAAAACCATGATTTGATACTAAGATTCATGTACATCATGTTCCATTTGTACCATGATTTCTTGTATACAATGTTCCATGATTGTAAATATATGCCAAGTTATATGTAAACAAGAACTATCCATATGAGCTAGCATTGAAATACCTAGCCTTCATAAGTATGGTAGTATATTCTTCACTCACTGAGTTTTCTCACTAGGTTATATTATCTTTTCAGGAGAGTAGTAGTATACGTAAAATGGTTCCTCATGCATTATTCACTCTCTGGGAACCTGTTTGATCAATGTAAAACTCAAGTTTAATTGAATAGTTATGGTTACTCTAGAAGCTCCATGGGTGTTAATGGCGTTAATGATTATAGCATGTATATAATAATAATGTAAATGAAAAATGTTAATGTTAATAGTGAATGTATCAAGTTGCATATTATTATAAGAATGTGTATGATGAACATAATGTTCTAATATATGAGGACAAGGTTGGATTAGTGTGAACTCTCAATTTTGCATTCTCATGATACGGGCGCAACTTGACACCTGCTAAGATTAGTGTGCTACGTAGAACCAATATGGCAGTCTCGCTAGCCAGTTAGCAGGCAAAGGTCAAGGGAGCAATGCCCTTGAAGAAAAAAAAATGGGCTTTCAGGCATAATAATACAAGGATATTTAATTTTTTGACACTGATTGGCATCACTCTTAACTTGACCAAACAATCTAAACCAAACAACATTTTTCAAAAATCAACCAACTCTTCTCCAATGCTGACTGCCAAAATGTTCGATAACTAGTTTCGAATCCACCGACACTGATCGACAATTTTTCAGAATCCCAAAAGTCCTGAAAACTGACCCGAAAACTCAAAAACCAGTCTGCAAGCACAAAAAGGTGTGTCGTCCACCGAGATAACCGACGGAGGCGTTGATCCTCTGGGCAACTCCGCAGGTTTACCTGGCAGCAGTTGTCGAGAAGACCAGCGGACTCGTCGAAGGGTATGCCCTGACACGTGTCAGGTTTGCCTGGAGTGAGAGCCAGGCAGACAGTCGGCGGAGGCCAGCGGCAACCGCCAGGCCCACTGGTGGCTGGTCCCCCCCTCTGCATCTTGCTTTTTCCCATTTTGCCCCTATCTACCCGATTTTCAGCTACAAACCCCTCTACCTTTTTTTGTCTTTTCACTCTTTTAATGCCCAAAATACTCCCACCTACCTTTGCCTATAAATAGGCCTCCCTTCATTTTAGACACCCTAGAGCATTTGTTGATCAAGCTATCCATTTGCTCTTTCTCTCTCTCTAATTAATCTCCTATACTCTCTTTGAGTAGTCTCAATTCTTAGTTAATCTCCCTTTGATTTTAATTAAAAATTAAGTAATTAATTAGTTAATTAATTCCAAGTATTAATTAATTAATTAAATTAGTAATTAAAAGTTTCCTTTCTTTTTGATTGGAAACTAATTGTGATTATTCCTCCTTAGATTAATTCTAAATTAATTAATTAAATCTACTCTCCTTGAGTAAGATCCTAAAATTCCGAGACCGATAAGACGAAACTTCGATCAGAAAAAATACTCCGCTCCTCTCAAATGCCCAAAGAGAGAAAGTATAACATCTTCTCTCACTAACTAAAAAATCTCCTCAAATCAATCAAATTAATCTGATCAATCCTTAAACCCCTCCACTTCAAGGGTTTTGATCCCCATTCAATGGGGTACGTAGGCACGTTTGAAATTTAACTCCAAGCCTCAAATCCAATTCTCAATTAATCCCCTTACCTTTTATTTTCAGTGTAAATATCAATTTATACTCTTGCAAGGGAATTTGTGGTTTTCCTAGAACCCATGAGGGCTAGAGAAGACATCTCATTATTAATTAATGTAATTAATTAATTTAATTATTTTGGAGTTAAGAAGGGACTTGTGGTTCTTCTAGAATCCATAAGAATTAGAGAGAACACTCTTCTTAACTTGTGGATGTTTAAATTACTTGCTCTTTATCTTCCATGCATTTATGATTATGCCATGTTCATACATTTTAACTGTCATTTATAATCATCATCCATGAAATCAATTTTAAGTCAAATTAACCTTAGGAGCCAAATTTAGATTATTTATAACCAAAAACCTAGTCCCCTAACTCAACCTAGTTTGAAGACTAGTGATTTTATCCTTGGGTAAATTAATTAAAAATTAATGAATTTGAGTCAATCTTGGATTTTTTCCTTAATTTTCTCATTTAAATAAATTAGAGTGGCGACTCCCGAATTATTTTCCAAAAAATCAAATCAATTTGCTCGAACGATAGCTGTTTCAATCGTTAGCATCGAAACTCGAACCTAAACCCTAAAAAAAATTGCTTGCCTTTAAAAAAAGACCTCGAGCTAGGGGGTCGTTCGAGCGAGGTCTCACAATTAGCAGTGTTTATGTTATTCAGGTTATGATCTTGGGATATAATCAATATTGGTTTAGTTGCAATTGATATCATGTTGGATTGATAGAAAGTATGGGTTTTATAAGTGTTCGGTGACCTTAAATCTACCCATACTCTATCATCATCACAGCTGCGGAGTTGGGTTGTGATAAGAAAAAAGTATTTTTCTTTTGAAGATACTGAGAGGATGGATACACTTTTACAATATCCTATTATATTGGTTTACAAATTCAACTTTCCTATTGAAAGAATTAAGTTAAATTTTGATTTTTCTTTTAGGAAAAATGGCCTTTGTGGTTGTGGGGCACTCCTTAGATACTTAAATCAATTGCTAGCATAACATGCTAGATTTGCGTTTTGCATGATCATCACTTGAAACTGAATTAGGTGGGTTGTATTATTTGGTGAGATTAGCTTATGATTTTTGTTTTGATGATTTTGATATCATTGTTGATTTTGCATATGACATTACCAATATTGGCACAATCAATGTAAAAGGTGGTAGCTTCAAACTCCTAGAAAGGTAAGGTGTATTTTTATACCTACTTTGCTATGAACGATGTTACTGCAGTATAGAGCAGAACCTCATAGATTTATAAAACTTTATTACTAGAAGAATTTAGTAGAAAAAAGTATTTTGCTTTTGAAGACACTGAGGTTGCATACACTTTTACAATGTCTTATTAGATTGGCTTATAAATGTAACTTTCCTATTGAAAGAATTAAGTAAAATTTTGATTTTTTTTTAAGGAAAATGACCCTAGTGGTTGTGGGGCACTTGTTAGATACCTAAATCAATTGCTAGCATAACATGCTAGATCTGCGTTTTTCACGATCACCACTTGAAACTATATTAGGTGGATTGTACTGTTTGTTGAGATTTTTCTATGATTATGGTTTCAATGATTTTGATATCATTGGTGATTTTGTAAATGTCATTACCAAAATTGGCACAATCAATATAAAAAGAGGTGACTTCAAACTCTAAAAAAGGTATGTTACTGCTGTCACGACCCGCCTCTCGAGCCGCGACGGTCCTAGGGTATAGGAAGGCTTAAGGTCACCTAAACCCGTAGAACACCTTATTACCTTAATTAACTTTCATTAATTACCAGTTATCATTACCCCAGAATCGAAACCATAAACTTCCCTTATATAAATTCCATGCCTTAAAACATTTGTGATCAGTAATTGGTACTGAAAATATTTTTCATCATTTTTCCTTTTGAACTCCATTTTCCATTTAAACCCAATTGCAACTTAAATATAATTAAGTGCTTGGACTGTAGCAATTGATATATCATACATCATGCATACCAATATCTAAACTTTATTATTACAGACCTTTAAAAAAAATCATTGGAGCTCTAGAGAAAACTTCAGAATAATCATTCATACCATACACTCAAAATAGCAGAACAATCTCCCAAGTGAAAGCTAGGACTTGGAATTTACCTTGTTGACCTGCTAACCGGTCCTGAAAAATAAATAATAACTAAGGAGTGAGACAAAGCTCAGTGAGTACATATACAGAATAGCAATATCAGAACAAATAATAATAGTTCCCCTTTTTCCCATAGCGATGTTAATCAAAATTGTTCTTATAGAACAAATACCATATTTAAAACAAGTAATATATATATCTTTATATCTTTAGCAGAATTCAATCAATATCTCGGAAACGGTCTGTTTCCCCATAATCAATCGAGTGGCGGTTTACACCTTG
>CATKHJ010153846.1:0-11235 GCA_949750685.1 Vernicia montana | reverse complement strand
GCGACGATCCTAGAGCATGGATAGGCATAAAGCTACCGAAAATCCGTAGAACCCAACTACACTACAATCTAACTTAAATTTGGCAGTGTCGGCCATACATATCTCATACCCCAAGATGCTCAACCTGCAAGTAAATAATAATACTTCCAGTGTTCCACCTTATACCCTCAACTTTATAAGCCAACATAAATCCTCCCAATGTCCTTCTTTTACACATATAATTATTATCATGTTTACATCTAACTTCAAACACATTCACATATACGTATATCAACATCATAATTTATATTTTACCATTTAACAGTATTAACACTTACATATTTTACACATTACCATATAACTGCAATCCATTTAATATAATTGCATACTTAAGCGATCTAATAACACCCATGAAGCATCTAAGAGTTTAAATATTAACATATATGCACATTATCCCAAAATAATAATTTACATTTGTTAGACTTCAGGCCTTAAGTGAAGGACAAGACTTGAGGATCTCAACTCACCAATCTGCTATACTCCTGAAAAAAAAAAATTAAATAACCACTAATGAGATAAACTCAATGAGTAAGGATTATACTGCCATAAATTGTATGGCTAGGAATTTAAGGTTAGCTTACAATAACGATCCTAGTTTACGTTCATATACTTCTATCAATTGGAGGCAATGAACTTCTATAAATTTCAAGGAAATATATATATAACAATAAAATAATAAACAATTAGAATAATAGATCAATTTACGAATACATATAACAAGAAACTCAAAACATTTTAGAAGCAAGAATTTATAATTCAAGTAGCTTGCAAACTCATTTATAAGAAATTAATTTGATAATTTATTTAGCAGAAATCAATACAGTTGGAAGCGGATTGCTTCCCTACAATCTTCAATTATATAGGAGCAGAGGCTTCTTAGGCATGCTTCCTCTACAATCTTCAATCATATAAGGCATGAGACAGGCCACGTCTCATGGCTAGGACCTCAGACCCCTCCCAACTAAGGTCCGGATACGTATACCCTATCCGTGGGTTTTACCGTGTGCATAAGGTCTGATGTATTACCCACATCAATCGGGGATTTCTACTTTGCAACTTGTAACTTCATTTAATTCATTTAACTGCAATAACTCATAAATAAATTGGGAGCGATCATTAATAGACCGACCTCCATCAAGAATTTTATAAATATTAATTTACTGCAAGTAAATTGCAATCAATTTTTCAATACTTATTTCAAGTAAACGTATACACAATTTCAAAAAATAATGAGCAATGAATACGTTAGAATTTTCATATAACACTTTATCATACTTATGGAATGATTTCAATAAACATTTCATACGAACTTCAATATGCAAAGTTTGAAAACACTAGTGACATATCAAGGATTGTCCAATTTTAATGGACATGAATTGAGGATATCACATTTCATGAACAAATACAGTTCTTTGTCACATGAGAATACCTAAATCAAAGTAGTTTATTTAATGAAATAGTTCATGGAATCAATAAACAATAATAACAGTATATTCGATACTCACCTCTACTTATAAACTTTCATGCACTAACTTCAATCCTTACATTAAGCAGTAGTACTCCTTACTATCATCATGCTCATCTTCTTCTCTTTGTTCACTTCCAGTAGCTACAATTAATTAACTACGTATTATTATCTTTTAACTGTAATTTAATAACTGTTGATAAATATTTATTCCTCAACTTTAATTTAATAGTCTTTAGCAAATTTTATTATTAATTCACATAATTAAATTGAATTTCTATCAATATCAAATTGGAACATTAATTACAACTTAATTAATTTATTTGTTACTTATTATCATATAAATAATTCTAATTTTATAAGTCCTTTAGCTAATTTTTATAATTAAATCACATTATCAGTTTGAATTTTTATTAATACCAAATTAAAATATTGATTACAATTTAATTCTTTATTAATGTTAATATTTCTTTTTAATTTTTTAATTGCAATTTTACTATAATAAGTTAAGAATTTTTAATATCTCTTCCAAGTTTCTATTTTATTTATTACACTCAAAGTGCTAATTATTAGTCTAACTAATTAAGAATTTAAAATCAAATTCTAATTAAATTAATCTTATAGTATACCCTAAATATATCAAAAATATTCCAACATATACTAATCTCACTTATTAAATTTTTTTTTTTTTTTTTTTTGCCAAAAATGCATATATGTCTACCATGAAATCTTCAATTGTTCTTAGTAATTAACTAATTTAACTAATTTTATATTTAATTTAAAAATTATAGACTTTTTTTTTTCAAGTTTCCCAAATAGCCAAATATATACATATATTATCTCTAAATCATTTTTGCTAATTAACCTTCCAAATCTTCAATTTATTCATCAATTCTTTTAATTGGATCTATTTCACCTTTATTTAAACCAAGAAATTAAATCAACTAAATTTCCCTACACATACAATACTCAACCAACTAACAATAAATTTACAATTTCCTATATATATATATACTACTCTAGATGAATTTAGAAACTTTAATTGTAAATTTATTACCTTAATTTTTCTTTTCTCCTTGAGTTTTTCACTCTTGGCCGTAGCTTCCTTCAAGTTCTTTATCTCTTTCTTGTTTTGTCCATAAATCAAAATGATTTTGACTTGGCTATATGTTAGCTAGCTTATACATATATATTTGTTTTTATTTATTTATTTAATAACCCTTTGCACGTAGAATGGGTGGCATCCCACCCACCACACAGATATATATGTTTATATATAATTTTAATTTTTTTTTTTAATCCTTTGACTCCTTACACCCCACCGACTTTCATACATCAATTATATATATTATTATTTTTATTCTAAATTAATTTTTATTTCTTATTTACACTTCCCTCCTTATTATTTACATAATTTCTTTATCATCTCAATTTCAATTCTATCTTTCAATTAAATACTTTATATTCTTCAATTTAGTCATATTACATATTCTATTTATTTAAAATATTTAATACTACTACATTTTATTCCCAATTGATATTAACTATCATCCAACAATTACACTCCTATGTACATTATTTCTTTTTTTTTTCTATTTACTTAAAATTATCTTAATTTTAAACAATTAAATTCTGCTAGGATTCCGACCAGCTAGGGTGTTACAGTTCGTACTCATAAACAAACATTTGAATCTTCTTTTATTTGACTTGCTTGAAGCCTTCATAATAGTTCTCTAATGTATTCCAAATGCTATAAGCACTTGTACATTGTTGAATTCTTCCACACTCTTCTCTTGATAAGGAACTTAGAAGAATTGTCATAGCTCTTTTGTTCTTCCCATTAGCCTTTCTTTGAGTTTCTACCCACTCTTTTCTTATAATCATCTCTTCTACACCATCAACCACCATTAATGGAGGTTTCAACTCTTCAAGCATACTATCCCATATATCTATGAGATCACTATCAAGATAGACCTCCATTCTATGCTTCCAATAAGCATAGTCAGTACCATCAAAGTATGGTTTGAGATGATTACTCCCTTCATTGATCATTTTGATCTTTTCTCACGCATTGAAGCTTGTAGAAATGAGACCAATGCTCTGATACCACTTGTTGCCCAATATGCACCAATAAGGGGGAGGGGGGGAGGGGGTGTTGAATTGGTGGCTAATTTAAAAAAAATAATAATTGAACAAGGAAGAAGGAAAAAAAAAACACAAAGGATTTATAGTGGTTCGGATTATAACCAATCCTACATCCACTCCCCAACCTCAATTGGGTATTTCACTATCAATGGAGTTTTACCAAGTTCACTCCCAACTCAGTATTTAAACTCACACCAAACTTTACAAGTGTTTTTCCAAGGCTCACACTCAAACCCATCAAGTATCTTCACTAGGCTCACACTCAAACCTCACAAGTGTTTTCACTAGGCTCACACTCAAACCTTACAAGTATTTTCTCAAAGCTCACACTCAAACCTCACAAATGTTTTCACTAGGCTCACACTCAAATCTAACCAATAGAGAATGATTTGTGAAGAATAAAACTAAGCACACTCTTGCAAATAGCTAGTTCAAAAGATAGAAGAATGTAATCTAGTTTAGAACAAATTTGAACACACAAGGATGATAAATGAAGCTTTTGTGTTCTAGCTCAATGAACAAAGAGTTTTGAGTTTGAGAGTTTTGATTTACTTGTAATATATGTTGTTGATGTATGAAAACTTCACTTGTATTCACCTTGAGGCTTTTGATATATATATATATCTTCATTCCATGCTTAATCAACCATTTTAGTGCTCTAAAAATGGTACTAGACAAGTTTCAACGGCTACACTAAAAAATTAGAAATCTTGAGTTATACAACTCCAAATGATGATCCCCTTTTTTTTTTGTTGGAAACTTTGATCAATTTAATACAACTTTGTAGATTTAAGAAATTACAAAATAATCCATCTTCATGCTCTAAAAAATCAGAATATTTTATTGTTCATCTAGTCATGATAGTTTGAACATGCTTCAGTATTTTACCCCAATGCTTCTTCTATACACCTCGGATTGATGCAAGGCTTTTTGCATATGAAACTAGACTTCTAGAGCTACAAATATGGAGAAGGGAATATTCAAAATCCCTTTGTAGAATTAATGCCACTAATTCTAATTTACATCCTCTGCTGTGACCTCGTCTGACAGTTTGAGCATAATTTAATCAAAAATTCAAAAATCCATTTTCCAAGCTCAAAAAATTATACCAATTTTTGTTCATGAAACTAGACTGATGTAGCTATCCATCCATGAATAGCTTGCATTCATAAACTATCCCAAGTAATACAATTTATTCTTCACACTTCAGTCAACAGTTTTGCTTCCATGGAGATCATCTTCATCTTCACATTTAATTTCTTTATTGCATCAATGACAATCAAATATTACCTACTAACACCAACAACACTAAACAAAATTATTAGTAGTAATAATATTTTGCATCATAAAAATCACATATGAAACCTTGGGGTCAACAAACCTTAACCTAATTGCATCATCTGAAACTCCATTGATCTTGAATGTATCACAAATTTCCAGGAAATTTGCCAAATATACATTAGGATCTTCATCAAGAAATCCATCAAATTGACAGGACTGTTGAACCACCTGAATAACATTTGGTTTGATCTCAAAATTGTCAGCAACAGTTAGTCTCCTGATGTTGGAATCGGCCCCAGTGAGAGCGGGCCTAACATAATTTGACATTGTTCTTAGGTCCCCCATTGTTTCAAGTTCTTCTTGCTCCTCAATTTTCTCAACCACAGCTTGTTCTCTTTCCTTTAGTCTCTTGTGTAGAGTTCTCTCTATTTTAGGATCGATTTCTACCAAGTCGGATGAACTAGCTCTAGTCATACAAGAATTAGGTTACCTGAAATATACAAGACTAAGAACAGTTTTTAGACCTAGATCAAAGAACTAAAGCAATAGTCTCTATTATTTTGCTAATATTATATATAGAAGTTTCCCCGGCAACGGCGCCAAAAACTTGATGTTAGATTTTGTACTTCCACCAGGTTAAATAAACTCTAAGTCTATTATACCCTAGCTACAGGCAAGCGCACCTATCGTTTGGGCAGTATAGCACAAAAGAGGTTGATCCCACAGGGAAACTATATAATTATTAGCTCAAACGTTAACTATTGTCTAGTAAATTAAATTCCAAGGAAAACTAAAATTAAATTAAATTGAGAACTAAGCTATATTAATTAATTGCAGAAAATTGGCGAAATCAATGAGAAGTAATTTATGAATTAGATATCTAGATAGAAACTCCCCCTAGCTCCTTATGTATTTCATGAATTACGAGATCAATCAAATTGAACAATGAATTGAGTTAACAATCCTAAAATTAGAACTAAACCTTTCTCAAATGAGTTAATCCCCTATTCCCTAAGCAAATTAAATAGAATCTCTTCTTATTCAATTGATTAGGCAAAGCATTAAGATCAAGGAAATTAGAGCCAAAGGATTTTGTAAACCTATCTCTAGTGTCCCAAGCAATCCCCAATATTCATGAGTGATCAGATAAAATCAAGGGTATCTCTACTCCTTAATAAGAAATCAAGTATCAAATAAACAAGCTAACAATTGTCTATCAGATTTTATCATTATAAATCACAAATATAACTCAATCCAAAGATGATTTGATTAAAAACCCAATCAATCAACCCATACAATCAAAACTAGGGTTCATCCCATCTAGATAAATAAAGTTTAACTCATGGTAAATCTAAAGAACAATGAACAAGAAAGAAGGTACAGAAATCTCAAACAATCCATAGAAAAGATCTTGAAAATCCTCTCTTTAATCTTGAATCACCCCCTTTAGATCCACTCGAATCTTGTTCTTCACCTTGATTTCAGCTGTGATCTATCTCTTCCTCTCAAAAAGTTCTCCAGGTAGGGAAAACCCTCTAAAAAATACCAAAAAGATAGATCATCCCCCCTTCTTTCTCTTCAAAATGTCTTTTAAAAGTGTAACTTTCGTTTACACGGTCTGAAACACGCCCATGTTCCAGGGCGTGTTAGCTTCTGTCTTCTTACGAAACTCAGCTCTTCAATATGGGCTACAATACACCCAGGTACAGAGGCAAGATATTCAACACGCCCTGGAACATGGCCATGTTCCTGAGCGTGTTCACTACTGTATCTCTAATTCTTTGTCCAAAATTCGCTGAATTCGCTCCTTAGCTGTGCAATTTTCCAAACAAATTGATCCATGATCTCCAAATCAGCTTAATCCCTCAAACTATTCTGATAACACACTTAACAAATAAATTAAACCCAATTTAATGATAAAAGCACAGTAAGAACAAGGGATAAAATCTAATCAAATATGCACTTATTATTTATTGATCATATTTTGGATATTATAATTATATAAAAATTATTTTTGGATAAATAAAACATAAAAGGAATTATATAGCAATGCCAAACATATCAACAGAAAGTAAGAACAACCTCTCAAATCCATAATCTCTCAAGCTTGTATTCATTTATGGGAGGTTGGGCTTACTAAGGATCTCCTATGTGATTCGGAACTCATCTGAGTGGCGACTCTTTGCTTTCACCTTGCCTATGATGGGCTGGGCCGTGAAAGTGTCGAAGTCACACTGAAAATTAAGTGTGAGCCCAATAAGCTACTCATAATGGCGACTCCACTAGGGAATATATAAGGAGATGGTTGATTCTGAAGTTGATTTTAGTTTGGGGCTATAATATTTTTCCATTCATGTTTTGCATTGCATTTGTGTATTTGTTCCTTTCACCCAACCAAGTACTATTTTTGAAGCTTTATATTATCAACTTGAGGTATAAGGATAAATTAGTAAGAGGTCACTTACTAACAAGTACCTTTAAGCTAGACATTTTGTCAAAGGTATATCAAAGGCATTACACAACTGTTTGCACCAATGATTCCCATTAGAAGGTTTGTTTGAGATGTCATCAGTGAGAGCCATAGTCTTTTTAACTCGACTAAGCCATGTAATGATCTTAGAAACTTCCCATAGGATTATATGTACCTTAAAATATTTTCTCTTCCCTTGAATGGTATGTACTATGATTCCTTTGGTGAAATCCAAGGTTTTTAGGCCTAAAGCAAATTATGGCCCCATATTGTTCAAATGTGTATGCATGTTTTATATTGAATTGTGGGAGTTAGATGCAGACTTTTCTTTCCCCCGTTGATTGAAATGGTCAACGATAAACACCTTGGAAAAGAAATTCAACTACATGTATGGGAGGAATAAGGTTGGAAAGTCGACTATTGAATGTGCATGTGTTTGGTACTAACCAAATCATTCATCATAACTAGAATTAGGCCATTCATCATAATTAACCCATTGTTATTGAAGCCATTTAGGAATCATCTCCAAGATGTCTGACTTTGAAAGGGATCAATCAATTAGAAAGATGCTAAGGTCTAAAATGAACATTATGAGGGAAGAAGTCAAGGCCTTAATTAGGAATATGGTGAGATATGAGGTAGACCATATGATGGATAAAATCAAAACTAAAATCAAGCAAACCATCTTAGAAAGCTTGGGGGCATCACCTATGCATTTGGAAAAGCTCAATACCAAAAGAGATGGGGGCATTCTAATTCAAAGGCCATGGAAGAGAGAATTAACAAGCAACAAAAAACTTCACTCACTTGGAGAAATCAATATTTGAAATCCTTAAAAACCTAGAAGAAGAAGGTATATTGCATCCTTTGGATCTAAAGCCAATGCCCAATCCATTGCCACCACGATTCAATCCTAATGTTTATTGCAAGTTCCATCAAATGGTTAGCCATGATACCAACAATTGCACTCGCTTAAGGCATGAGATCCAAGACTTGATTAATAAAGGAAAGCTCTCAACCATGAAGTTTGAAGCATGAAGATCAAGTTAGCTTGCACTTGGTAGAGTTAATGTTATTCATGTAATGCTATGCAAGTATAAAATAAAGTAGTTATTTTGCCTATCCATTGTCTTGAACTTGAAGTAAGTTGTGAGATAAAAGAAAAAGAAAAAGAAAAAAGAAAGAAAGTTCAAAAATAAAAAGAAGAAAGAAAGAAAACAAAAGAAAAGCCCTACTAGCATTTCAACAATCCTAGGCAAAAGTTAAGGGTAATAAGAGAAAATGTTTAACTAACTAATGGCAAGTGTCCAATCCATGCTACTAAGGTCAAAAAGTTTAAAAAAGTTCATCATGGTTCAAGGATACAATTTGGGCTAAAGAATTCAAAGAATGATTTTGCATCTCATTACATGCACACATGATATGCATACATCATGTATTAACCCATTTGTTTTGACAACCATCTTAGTTCCCATTTGAGTTTAGCAATAAAATCAATGGCGAACCCGCAAAGCTTCAAACCAGATGATAACCTAAAAAACTTAGAAGCAATGATGGAGAAGTTTTTTACCACTCGACTTCCAAGCTTGATTCGAGACAGTCCAACAAGTATTGATCAAGCATTCATAAAGAATTAAAACTTCCAAAGCTACTCCACCTGCTGCTAGCTAGATGATTTTCCTGATGAGGAGGAGTACTTGGCTAGTAAGAAACATAAGGAAGATGATAAGATGCAAGCCATGGCGAGGCAAATGGGTAGTATTGAGAAGTTGCTCAAAAGCAAAGGTGTGGAAAACATAGTGAATTTTGATGACTTTGCTCTTATTGGGAAAATGCATTGCCTACCAATTTCAAGATGCCCAATTTGATGATGTTTGATGGGATGGGAGATCCAAAGGTCCACCTAAGCCAATATGTCACCATCATGATTGCTGCAGGTTTGACCAAGACACAATGTGATAGTTTGTTTGTCTCATCACTTACTGGAGAAGCAGCCAAATGGCATTACAAGCTAGACAAGATATTAAAGATGAATTGGGAGTACCTTTCAAAGAAGTTTATGGAAGACTATGCCACGATCCAAATCTTGAGCCGCGACGGTCCTAGGGCATGGGTAGGCGTAAAGCCACCGAAAGCCCATAGAACCTAACTACACTACAATCTAACATAAATTTGGCAGAGTGCCAGCCAAACATATCTCATACCCCAAGATGCTCAACCTGCAAGTAAACAATAACACTTCCAATGTTCCACCTTATACCCTCAACTTCATAAGCTAATACAAATCCTCCTAATGTCCTTCTTGAACTCATATAATTATTATCATGTTTACATCTAACTTCAAAAATATTCACATATATGTATATCAACATCATAATTTATATTTTACTATTTAACAGTGTTAACACTTATATATTTTATACATTTCCATATAACTGCAATCCATTTAATACAATTCCATACTTAAGCAATCTAGCAACACACATGGAGCATCTAAGAGTTTAAATATTAACATATAGAATGCAAGCCTCAAGTGAAGGACAAGACTTAAGGATCTCAACTTGCCAATCTGCTATACTCCTTAAAAAAAAATTAAATAACAACTAATGAGATAAACTCAGTAAGTAAGGATTATACTGCCATAAATTGTGTGGCTAGGAATTCAAGGTTAGCATACAATAACGATTCTGGTTTACGTTTATATACTTCTATCAATTGGAGGCAATAAACTTCTATCATAAAAAAGAAAATATATAGAACAATGAAACAATGAACAATTGGAACAATGGATCAATTTACGTATACATGTAACAAGGAACTCATAACATTTTAGAAGCAAGAATTTATAATTCAAGTAGCTTGCAGACGCATCATAAGAAATTAATTTGATAATTTATTCAGCAGAAATCAGTATAGTTGGAAGCGGATTGCTTCCCTACAATCTTCAATTATATAGGAGCAGAGGCTTCTCAAGTATGCTTTCTCTACAATCTTCAATCATATAAGGCATGAGACAGGCCACGCCTCATTGCTAGGACCTCAGACCCCTCCTAGCTAAGGTCCGGATATGTACACCCTATCCGCGGGTTTTACCGTGTGAACAAAGTCTGATGTATTACCCACATCAGTCGGGGATTTCTTCTTTACAACTTATAACTTCATTTAATTCGTTTAACTGTAATAACTTATAAATAAATTTGGAGCAATCACTAATAGATTGACCTCCACCAAGAATTTTATAAATATTCGTTTACTGCAAGTAAACTACAATCATTTCTTCAATATTTATTTCAAGTAAACTTTTACACAATTTCAAGAAATAATAAGCAATAAATACGATAGACTTTTCATATAATACTTTAACGTACTCATGGTAGGATTTCAATAAACATTTTATACGAACTTCAATATGCTCTATTTGAAAACACTAGTGACATATCAAGGATTGTCCAATTTTAATGGACAAGAATTCAAAAGACATGAATCAAGGATATCACATTTCATGAACAAATACGGTTCTTTGTCAAATGAGAATACCTAAATCAAGGTAGTTTATTTAATGAAATAGCTCATGGAATCAAGACACAATAATAACAGTATATTCGATACTCACCTCTACTTAAAAGCTTTCATGCACTAACTTCAATTCTTACATTAAGCAGTAGTGTTCCTCACTATCATCATGCTCATCTTTTTCTCTTTGTTCATTTCCAGTAGCTACAATTAATTAACTACGTGTTATTACCATTTAACTATAATTTAACAACTATTAATACATATTTATTCCTTAACTTTAATTTAATAGTTTTTAGCTAATTTTATTGTTAATTCACAT
>CATKHJ010153747.1:0-23330 GCA_949750685.1 Vernicia montana | reverse complement strand
CCTTCTATCAACCAATCTCTTACAAAAATACTCTTAATAACTTCTATCTAACTCATAAAAGATACTACAACACTTTACTAACAAAACCCATAAAGAAATTTGAAGGATTAACAACTTACCTCAAAATGTCTCCCTCAATCTTAACTCCAAATCTTCAACAATCCATGAAGAAATTCACCTTAGATCTTGTATATCCTTTGATATCTTGAGTTTAAATGACTAATCTTAGCCATAAAAGAACATATATAGAGTTTGAGAGGGTTTGGGGGCTATGGGGATCGAAGAAATTGAAGAAAAATATGATTTTTCACGTTTTGGGCGGAGCTATCCTTTTATAAATCCAGACCTTGAACGAGCGTTCAAGGATTATGAACAAGTGTTCATGTCCCTTTTCAGAGAGATGAACGAGCATTCACCATTGATGAACGAGCGTTCAAGCTTCTGTCCAAACTTGTTACTGTTCACATAGAATGTATTTGAATGAGCGTTCATCCTTATGAACGAGCGTTCAAGCCTGATACAGCCCAAAACTCATCATTTCTTACTTCCAATTCCATAACTAACTCCCAATTTCATTCCCATACATCAAAACAATCCTCAAACTGACTCATAAGGTTGTAAGCCTATTCCATAAGCACCATTCTATTACAAACAACGTATTCATGGTTCAATCATCAATAATGAAACTCAAAACAATCAATATAATCTTCTCAAACCTTTATCATTAGCATTTATCAATTCAACATCATACCATCTATGGAACAAACATCAATCATGCTCAAGAATTACCAATCTTGGAAACTAAAGTCCATTCATCTCTTAATTCTTGTATTCATTTATCTAAAACCATTACAACATAACTTAATCACCATGAAACACTTGGGAATCATTATCTATAAAAGATTACATATCCATAGCATACTCATCAAATAATGTAAACAACCTTAACCTTGAATACTCATGAAATCATACCACATTCTTGCAATAATTTCCTTCCATTTGATATCCACAATACTCATTCCATTCATTCTCAATTAAATCATATCATCTAATACAATCATTCAACTATGTACTTCATGAACTTAAGCAAACAAACCAACATGAGATCTCAAAAAAAAAAATAAAAATCAAGCTCAAATTCTCATCCTTATAAAATATCTTATGACATTAAATCCATAAAGAACTTGGGGTATTACATTCCATGAGCTATTTCATTGAATAAACTACCTTGATTTAGGTATTCTCATTTGACAAAGAACCATATTTGCTCATTAAATGTGATATCCTTGATTCATGTATTTTGAATTATTGTCCATTAAAATTAGACAATTCTTGATATGTCACTAGTGTTTTCAAATAGAGCATATTGAAGTTCGTATGAATTGTTTATTGAAATCTTTTCTTACCAAAGGATTATGAGAATTCATTGAAATCCTTCCATGAGTATGTTAAAGTGTTATATGAAAATTTTATCATATTTATTGCTTATTATTTTTTTTAAATTGTATATACGTTTACTTGAAATAAGTATTGAAGAAATGATTGCAATTTACTTGCAGTAAATTGATATTTATAAAATTCTTGATGGAAGTCAGTCTATTAGTGATCGCTCCAAATCTATTTATAAGTTATTGCAGTTAAACAAATTAAATGAAATTATATGTTGCAATGCAGAAATCTCCGACTGATGTGGGTAATACATCAGACCTTGTGCACATGGTAAAACCCGCGGATAGGTGTACGTATCCAGACCTTAGCTAAGAGGGGTCTGAGGTCTTAGCCATGAGGCGTGGCCTGTCTCATGCCTTATATGATTGAAGATTGTAGAGGAAGCATGCCTGAGAAGCCTCTGCTCCTATATAATTGAAGATTGTAGGGAAGCAATCTGCTTCCAACTGTACTAATTTCTGCTAAATAAATTATCAAATTAATTTCTTATAAATGAGTTTGCAAGCTACTTGAATTATAAATTCTTGCTTCTAAAATGTTATGAGTTTCTTGTTATATGTATTCGTAAATTGATCTATTGTTCCAATTTTTTATCGTTTTATTGTTCTATATATATTTCCTTGAAATTTATAGAAGTTCATTACCTCTAATTGATAGAAGTATATGAACGTAAACCAGGATCGTTATTGTAAGCTGACCTTGAATTCCTAGTCACACAATTTATGGCAGTATAATCCTTACTCACTGAGTTTATCTCATTAGTAGTTATTTAATTTTTTTTTTCAGGAGTATAGCAGATTGGCAAGTTGAGATCCTCAAGTCTTGTCCTTCACTTGAGGCTTGCAGTCTAACAGATGTAAATTATTATTTTGGGATAATGTATATATATGTTAATATTTAAGCTCTTAGATACTCCATGGGTGTTATTAGATCGCTTAAGTATGCAATTATATTAAATGGATTGCAATTATATGGTAATATGTAAAATATGTAAGTGTTAATACTGTTAAATGGTAAAATATAAATTATGATGTTGATATATGTATATTTGAATGTGTTTGAAGTTAGATGTAAACATGATAATAATTATATGTGTAAAAGAAGGACATTGGGAGGATTTGTATTGGCTTATGAAGTTGAGAGTATAAGGTGGAACATTGGAAGTGTTATTGTTTACTTGCAGGTTGAGCATCTTGGGGTATGAGATATGTTTGGCCGGCACTCTGTCGAATTTAAGTTAGATTATAATGTAGTTGGGTTCTACGGGTTTTCGGTGGCTTTATGCCTACCCATGCCCTAGGACCGTCGCGACTCAAGATTTGGGTCGTGACAGAGTTGGTATCAGAGCTAAAGTTAGTTGAGTTATATTAAGATGAGACATTTATAGTAGTACACCATGAAGTATAGGATTTCGTATTTCATCTTTTGAAAGTTTACTCGTGCTTATATGACTTTCTTTCTTGTTATGCTAAGTTATTCATGTTTGACCTTGTTAGTGAAATGCTGCCAAGAATTAGACATAGCGAATCTCTTGATTCAAATCAAAGAGCAGCGTCGGCTGCTGCCTCGAATGACGCATCAATACATGCTAGGGCGATAGAGCCGCCTCGATCAAGAAAACAAACTTAGGAAGGAGAAGAGCTACTAATGAATCTAGAGGCAATAATGCAAGAGTTACGTGAGCTAAGAAGATAAAATGAAGAGTTTAGGTGAGCAAGGCAACAGATGCCTCTACCCCCACGTCCAATAGATCCACCAGCACCTGAAGAAGTGAGGATCCCTCCTCCACAAGCACGACCACCAAGAAGAGTTAGACAAAGAATGCTACCAGATGAAGGAGTTACAGTTCATGACTTTTAGAGGATGAAGCCTCCAGAGTTCATGGGAGAAGAAGGCGAGGAACCTCAAGAATGTTTGGAGCAATTGGATAAGATAGCCCAAAGATTACCCTGCTCTGATGAGAAAATGATTGAGTTAGTAGGGTTTCAGTTGAAGAAGGAGGCTTGGGACTGGTTTCAAAGGAACGTGGAAGACCGCCTATATGGTGATAATCCACCCTCTTAGACTGAATTTAAACAAGAGATATTAGATTAGTTCTTGTCTGAGGGGGAAAGACAAAATCGGGCTCTACAATTTGAGAAATTGAGGCAAACACCTGGAATGACAGTATCTGAATATGTAAGAGAGTTTAATAGGCTTAGTAAATTTGCCCCTCATATAGTGCCTACTGAAGCCAGTCGAATTGAAAGGTTTAGGTTGGGATTGATTATGCCTCTATATAATGCTTTGATAGCGATTGAATTTTCTACAATGGCCAAATTAATCAATAAAGTTAAGTTGATAGAGGCGAGATATAAATCAGAAAAACTTGAAAAGGAGCATAAACTAAAGGAAAAGCCTAAAGGTCAAGGAGGTTATGGAAGAGGTAGTGGAAGTAGTTCGCAGATGAAAAGATCATAATATTTTACCCCAATGACAACCCAGAATTTGCCTAGAATGGGAGGTCAAGGAGGAAGTCAAGTCAGGAACACTTCAAAGGCTTCTACACCAAGAACTATGGTTGAGAACCAATCAGAGCAGTATAGTAATATGCCACTTGCTTGTACCATTTGCGGGAGAAGACATGAGGGGGTGTGTAGATGGACCACAGGAACATGTTTGAAATGTTGTCAAATGGGCCACTATATTCGAAATTGCCCTATGTGGGAAAAGCGAAGAGTAGCATCTACTACCTCACAATCTTCAATGCATATGAACCAGTCGGGTAATAGGAATTTCGATGGAGGAAGTGAGGGACAAGAACAAATTTATGCAACAAACCAAGCAGATCAAGGACGAGGAAAAGGCAGAATGTTCACTTTAAATGCACAAGAGACAGGTATAAGTTTTAATTTTAAATGTGTTATCGAAGAGTGCTTAAATCTTATTGGAAAAATTCTTTGAATGTTAACAAATTAATATAGATAATAGTTCGGGAACAGCTAGGGTTATATCGAAGTATAAAATGATAGTCAATTGATATTGAAGATAGGTGAGAAAGTATGTATAGAAGAAAGTAGTAGATATTGCTTAGATATTTATGCTTTCTATAAGTTATACAAGTTTTATGTTTGGAAAATTCGAGGACAAATTTTAATAAGGGGGGGAGAATGTAATACTCCAAGTGTTTGTTAGCTAGTTCCATTAGATGTGCTTAATTGTAACGTCTGTGTTTTGATTCATGGAATTTATAAAACAGTATAATTAAAGTTTTGGGTTAAGATTTGAATTGTAGAGTTTCATTTTAGATTAATAAAAATAAATTAAGGTGTAAAGATAAATTTAAGAAATGAGAATTTATTGGAATTTTTAGAAGTTGGTTAGACAAAATAATTAATTTTAAATAGATTAGTAATTAGAAAATGTAAATTATTTAATGAATTAAATGTTATTTGTTTAGTAAAAGAAATGCTAAAATATATAGATTAATTAATATATATATGGTGGATATTTAATATAAAACATTAAAAGCTAATAAAAATATATAACCTAGAAACAATAAATATATATATATATATATATATAAGTCGGCAAAGAAGATAAGAGGGAAAAATAATAATAATAATAATAATATGTAAATGTGAGTGGAATGACCAGCCAAGAAATCCAATGGAGCCATGCCAAGTATCCAACTAGAACCATCTATAAAAGACTTAAAACTTCCCATCTCTTCTTTTACAACAGCCCATTTCTCATTTCATTACAAGAACACAAGACGAAAAGAAAAAAGAAAAAAGAAAGCTTAGTTTTGGTGAGGTACGGCCATACAAGATCAAAATTAAGGAAGTCAAATTATACGGTAAGCATCCATTTACTGATCTTTTAATTAATTGGAAGGAGTATATAAATTATTTTGAGCTATATTGATGGTGAATTGGTGGAGATAATTCGGCCACTTTGAAAATTTTTTGTGAAATTGACTTTTATATTCCATGGAACAAGAAATGAGTTTAGCTAGGTAAATTAGGATAAAATTAAAATTTAGAATGCTCTAATTAATTTAAATTTACAAGAAATTAGAGAAAATATATAAGGCCAAATTGAATTGAAATAATAACAAAATGAAATTAGTATGTTTTAGGTGTAATTAAGGTATATTAGAGGTTGTTTGGTTAGAATTTGATTTTTAATTCATTTATTAGTTGAGTTGTTATTTAAATTATAATCAGGACTTTAATTAAGATTAGGAAAAAAAAAAGAAAAAAGAAAAATAATTTATTTTAAGTTAAAATGAATTAATTGAGATATATAAAGATGTGAAAATTGATTAATTAACCATTGGTTAGGTGTCAAAAATTATTAAATTATAATTAGCGATTGAAAGATAAAATCGACATTATAATTAATGTTTCAATTTGATATTGATAGAAATTCAATTCAATTATGTGAATTAACAATGAAATTAGCTAAAGACTACTAAATTAAGGTTAATGAATAAATATGCATCAATAGTTGTTAACTGCAGTTAAAAGATAATAACACATAGTTAATTGATTGTAGCTACTGGAAATGAACAAAGAGAAGAAGATGAGCATGATGATCGTGAGGAACACTACTGCTTAATGTAAGAATTGAAGTTAGTGCATGAAAGCTTTTAAGTAGAGGTGAGTATCGAATATACTGTTATTATTGTGTCTTGATTCCATGAGCTATTTCATTGAATAAACTACCTTGATTTAGGTATTCTCATTTGACAAAGAACCATATTTGCTCATTAAATGTGATATCCTTGATTCATGTCTTTTGAATTATTGTCCATTAAAATTAGACAATTCTTGATATATCACTAGTGTTTTCAAATAGAGCATATTGAAGTTCGTATGAATTGTTTATTGAAATCTTTTCTTACCAAAGGATTATGAGAATTCATTGAAATCCTTCCATGAGTATGTTAAAGTGTTATATGAAAAGTTTATCATATTTATTGCTCATTATTTTTTTGAAATTGTATATACATTTACTTGAAATAAGTATTGAAGAAATGATTGCAATTTACTTGCAGTAAATTGATATTTATAAAATTCTTAATGGAGGTCGGTCTATTAGTGATCTCTCCAAATCTATTTATAAGTTATTGCAGTTAAACAAATTAAATGAAGTTATATGTTGCAAAGCAGAAATCCTCGACTGATGTGGGTAATACATCAAACCTTATGCACACGGTAAAACCTGCGGATAGGATGTACGTATCTGGACCTTAGCTAGGAGGGGTCTCAGATCCTTGCCATGAGGCGTGGCTTGTCTCATGCCTTATATGATTGAAGATTGTAGAGGAAGCATGCCTGAGAAGTCTCTGCTCCTATATAATTGTAGATTGTAGGGAAGCAATCCGCTTCCAACTATACTGATTTCTGTTAAATAAATTATCAAATTAATTTCTTGTAAATGAGTTTGCAAGCTACTTGAATTATAAATTCTTCCTTCTAAAATGTTATGAGTTTCTTGTTATATGTATTCCTAAATTGATCTATTGTTCCAATGGTTTATCATTTTATTGTTCTATTTATATTTCCTTGAAATTTATAGAAGTTCATTATCTTCAATTGATAGAAGTATATGAACGTAAACCAGGATCGTTATTGTAAACTGACCTTGAATTCCTAGCCACACAATTTATGACAGTATAATCCTTACTCACTGAGTTGAAGCTCTTAGATGCTCCATGGGTGTTATTAGATCGCTTAAGTATGCAATTATATTAAATGGATTGCAGTTATATGGTAATATGTAAAATATGTAAGTGTTAATACTATTAAATAGTAAAATATAAATTATGATTTTGATATACGTATATTTGAATGTATTTGAAGTTAGATGTAAACATGATAATAATTATATGTGTAAAAGAAGGACATTGGGAGGATTTGTATTGGCTTATGAAGTTGAATGTATATGGTGAAACATTGGAAGTGTTATTGTTTACTTACAGGTTGAGCATTTTGGGGTATGAGATATGTTTGGCCGGCACTCTGCCAAATTTAAGTTAGATTATAATGTAGTTGGGTTATACGGGTTTTGGGTGGCTTTATGCCTACCCATGCCCTAGGACCGTCGCGGCTCAAGATTTGGGTCGTGACAAAGACTTTCTCCATGTAAGACTTTGGAAAAGCTACTTACATTCTTAGTATTTAGATCTATAGAGATAGATCGAAAAGAATGATAGCTTTCTCAAAGTCAACACTTGGAGAATGTGATAAAGAAGTTTAACTTGTTGAATTCCAAGAAGGGATTGTAGGCTGTGAGGCATGGTATCCACCTTTCTAATGTAATGTCTCCCATGACACCTAAAGAAAGGGAACATATGGCTAAGGTTCCATATGCTTCGGCTATTGGAAGCCTAATGTATAGCATGTTGTGCATGTTGTATACTAGGTCGGATATTGCGTATTCTATTAATTTGACTAGCACATATCAATCCAATCCAAGATTAGATCATTGGAATGCAGTCAAAGCTATCCTTAAGTAGTTGAGAAGAACTGAGGATTTAATTTTGATATATGAAGGAGGTCACCTAAGGATAGACAAGTTTACAAATTTTGACTTTTAGTCAGATGTGGATGATAGAAAGTTTATCTCTATATTTGTTTTTACCTGTAATGGAGTAGTAGTATGCTGGAAGAGTTCTAAGCAATCAACTAATGTGGATTCCATTACAAAAGCCAAGTATATTATTGCATCGGATACTGCAAAGTAGGCTATTTGGATTCAGAAGTTCGTAACAGAACTTAGAGTGGTTCCTTCCATTGCATCACAAGTTCCTCTCTGATGCGACAACAATAGATCTATAGCTTAAGCAAAGGAACCCAGGTCTCACTAGAAATCCAAATAATAGAAAGGCACTATCACATTATCAGAGAAAAAATTAGGAGTGGCGTCATCGCCATGTAGAAAATAGCATCAGCTGATAACACAACAGATCCACTAACTAAAGCTATGAGTCAGCAGAATCTAGATTTTCATCTTGAGAAGATGGTCTTAAATATTATACTGATTGGCTCTAGTGCTAGTGGGAGATTGTTAGTATAGTATGACTTAGAGTCCTGTATACATTATGTGATTGTAAAACTTTATACCCATTAATGGCAATAAATATATATTTTTTATATGAAACTGTTCCATTATATTGAATGTATAGTCCCTAAGTATTTTGTAAGAGAATCTATTCTCAAGAGTTAAGAATATGAGTAACAGATCGTTCTTGAACAAATACTTTAAAGTATTCATGGTCATAGGATTAATGACTGGGCATCATTAATTCCGGAAGACCATTACCTCTGTTTGTTTTCTATAATCAGTATGAGATACTTATGATTATAGAGGTAGTGAGTCTCATGTTACTTGATATGTGATGTCAAAACAAACATGTGGATATTCATGAGATGAATAGTTAAACTATGACGTTAACCAATGAATACATAGAGTTTTACTACTAGTAAATAATTCATCATCTAGATCATGATTGTGCATATAATTCTTTGATTTGAGGGACACAGTTATCTCATACATAGGTGGTTAGAATTTTATTACTGCTAAATGTACCAATGCTATTCACATAAAAGTATATGGTATGTGATGGCTTTAACTAGTTATGTATGGAGGTAGGTGATCACCAAGATATAATTTATTAACTTGGGTAAACAAGGAAGAAATCTTATGCTATCTGGTTGTTCTTGATATTCAAATCCTTGGCCAAGGTAGTTAAGAATCACTAGAAAAGAGTTTCTAGTAGGAATCGAGTTTTTCGAGAATTAGAATCGATATGAGGATATATGATCAAGGCACATTAGGGTTTGACTTAACCGTGACCCTAGCCGAGATCGGGATTTCGTAATGGAGGGATTCTAGTGCATGGTAATCATGATAGATGGTCCATAAGATGATAGATGGTCCATAAGATGTTTATGTAATAAACTATAAATATTCATTTATAATTAGTTAGTTGTGACATGCAATGCTAAGCTTCACTCACGACTTATGGGACTAAGTGTGAAATAAGAATTTCACAATTAGTAGAGAAAAGGTGTATTCCCAATCCTATTACTAATTGGACATGAACCTAGAAAGTCACACACCATATAGTGTTCACCAATGAAGTTAAATGATTACCATAATAATTAATTAAAGTGTTTAATTAATTGATTAATGTAATAGGATTAAACTTGTAATTAAATTTACAAAAACCCTAGTATGTCCTGAAGTTTAATCCATAATGGGTTTTATGTTAATTAAGTCTTAATTTATATGAGATACAAATGGAAAGGACTAAATAAAAAAAAAAAAAAAGGTTTGGACTAAAATAAAAAGAATAAAATTGGGCTATTATATATGATATAAGCCCAACCCATTTGTGATATGGAAGAAGATGCACTTTGGGCTTGGTGGAAACCCTAGCCCATTAGATGGGTTTAGGAGTTAGGAAAAATCCATTAACTCTAGCCCATTAGATAGTTTAGGGGTTAGGAAAAATCCACTAACACATAAGGGCATATTGGTCTTTCCCTCTCTTTTAGTGGGAAACAAGAAGGAAAAGCTATCATCTTTTTCATTTGCAAGAAATTAGAGAGAAGAATATAGAGAGTAAAAGAAAAGAAGAAAGAGTTCTTCAATTTCTTCATCTTCTAATTCTTCTTTGTTCTAAGTTCTTTGAGAAAGAATAAGTTTGCATTTGAAAGGGAAGTCCAAAACAACATTAAACCCCAATTATCCAAAGGGTAATTGAAGAAGCTTCTTGAATCATCTTTGGGCCATCTAGAGAGTAGATTCAAGAATTATCAAGAACATTATTCTAACCAAATTTGTAGTGTTTTTAGGATGTTATTTTGACTAATTTTAATTAGTTTTTAGTTATTTTTATATGTCTTTATATGTTTTTAAGTTAATTTTAAGTGTAGGTATGTTTCGGAGCTAAAAAAAGTGGAAAAGGTGAAAATTTAGCATATTTTGGGTCAACATGGCGTGTTTTACATCAACATGGGTGTGTTTTCATTCCTGGAGATACAGTACAAAACAAGACTTGGAAACATGGGCGTGTAACCATAATCAACACTTGATAACTCAGACACCTTTCGATCTTTTAATTATAAATTGAGCTACAGATATCAGATTGAGGCAATTCAAGATGCGCTGGAAACCTAAGAGATAGAGATACAAATATTAGAAGATGATAAAGCCTAATTTCATCATCTTAAATCCAAGAAATACTGATCAACATAGTTATACTGTTTTACAATGTGGCTGTGTTGTGTAAGTTAGGGCTGACATGGCAGAAAGTTGGAGGCTAACTTTTAGTGCTTGAAACCCTAAAAATGCTTATAAATAAGAGAGTTTTACAAGAAAAAAAAAGGAGACTAAACCCTAGTAGCCATCAGGTTATAGTTGGAGGCAATAATCGATCATCATCCACCAAACTTTAGATTTTCATTCCTTTTCTTTTCTTTAATTCTTTAGTAATCAAGATTGTGTTAGGTTTAGTTTTAATTCTTAGAGGTGATTGGCTTGAAGCTAGGTTATCAAGAGATTGGACCAAGAAATATCCTTTCAAAAAGAGATTTGTTCTTCAACTCTATTTATATTTAATTTCATTTATTTTGCATTAATCATATGAGGATGAATGTGTTTTATTTAATTAGAGTTATGAATATATTTCTTGCCATGAACTGATTCTTTAATTTTAGGATTTAGATGGATTTTATTGATTTAATATGATTGCTTAGATGTATGATTTAGGGATTTCATGTCATTGTTCTATGCTTAATTCTATATATATGCGATTAGCTACCACATTATATTACCTAGGTGTTGAGTGTTAAATTGGATATTGTTTGTAATAACCTAGATAAAACCTAGACTTTAGAGGTCTAATTAAGTTCTTAAATTATGCAATTGTGATGCGAATCACATGTTTATTATGTTATATTGGAAATAAATTATGAATCGCTAGAGGAATTAAATAAGTATAATTGATATTAGTGTGATTAGAGAGTTACTATTGTAGGAAATTTTAATCAAAGTAGAGAATTGGCAAAAAAGGGAAAATGAAGGTATCAATTGAATATAGTAAATGTAATAAGTATAGAATAATAGAAATTTTGAGCTAATTACCAAGCATGGGCCGACCACCATTAGTGCTAGGAAACAAAAATTATTGTAATTAAGTTAAATGAGTAAAATTGGAAGATAAAAATGGAGATGGGCCCCACAAGCCTTAAAAGTCAAAATTTGATATAAATAAATAATTTCTTAAAATGGAAACAATAATTTACTACCAATAATTGTTGATATACATTATATATATATTATTACAAAATATTAAAATAGTTAATAAAATGCTAGCCATTAGATTGAAGTAAGTGAATCTCCACCATTTAAAAAGGTGATGACTATGTATAAAAGCTAGAAAATTCTACCATCTTCCTCATTTCTCATCTTTTAAGTTAAAATTGGAAAACACTAAACTCTCTCTTCTTAACCCAACCAGCCATCACAAGAATTCCACCAAGAATCCAAGAATTTTCAAGATAATCTCTAAAACTAAGCTTAAATTTTGATTTTAGAATAATTAGGAGTGTGTTGGTTGCATAAATTGCAAGATTTTCTTCTTCTTTTCATGATATATATTTCAGTTTATGATGATGATAAGGAGGGGAAGTTTTGCTTATTTAATTTAAGTATTAATTGAGTTGATAAAAGATAGGAATTGATGGAAATTAAAAGAAAATAACACGAAATGAAGATTGGGAAAAAGAACACTAGGTTTGACCTAGTAAGGAGGGAAATGGAATTGATGTTGATTTTATATTATTAATGTTAAATTAGACTCTTTAGGATGTCAATTTATTAATTCTTGAATCAATTTGGAGATTTGATAAAGAATGTAAAAATTCCCAATTCTTAGATTTGGATGAATTAGGGGTTTTGAGCTTAAATGTAATTGATAGTGAAAAATTGATCTAATGTATCCTAATTGAATTAATTGAGCTTAAATAAGATAAACTAATGACATAATTAGAAATTAATGTACAAATAATACTAAAGGGAATAGATTTTTATTGGAATTGATTGTTCCAAAGTAATGAAATTTATATGTGAAATGTAGAATCAAAGAATAAAGGAAAAGGGAAATCAAGTTCCCCGGAGAATCGTGAGCATCCTTATTTTATGTGTTGATAGTTGGAGCTAAGGTGTTCGTGGTGAGTAATTTATAATATACTATTATATGTAATCCTCTTGTTGGGACCATGATCGCTTGAATTTTCATAAACAATGTTGACTTTTCAATTGATTAATTAAGGGTCATTTACCCAAATTGAACCTAAAGGTATTCGTTCTTGATACTATTATTGTTATTTTCAATCGTACTTATGTTAAACTTAATCGTATATTGTGAACCTTATTTTCATTGTAAAGCAGAAATGCCCATCTGATGTGGGTTTACATCAGACCTTGTGCATATGGTATGCCTGCGAATATGGTGAGCGTATTCGAACCCTAGTTAGGAAGGGTAATCCTAGCCATAAGACATGATCAGTCTTATGTTACTGTTTATTGTTTTTACTGGAGATCAAGGCTTAGGCCGATACTCTCAATTCACTGGGGGACAATCTGTCTCCAAAATTACTGATTTCTGCTAAAAGTATATGTTACCTTACACCAAATGATTCTAAATTGATACTACAAATGGTCTCATTTACTTTCATTAAATTCCTTCTGTTACTACACTGAACCTAAACACTCCTATTACCGCATTTATATTAAATTATTCCTTACTCACTGAGCTTGTCTCATTCTTTAGTGGTTTATCATTTTTCAAGGGCTCTAGAGAAGTCCAAAAGGTAATTTCCAAGTTCCAGTTCTTCGCTTGGAGAATGTCTTGTACAATGTACTATGTATTAATTTTGTCTTTTCATCGGTTTAATAGAGCTCCATGGTGCTAGTGTGATTATTGTATAATTATTGTAATGTTAAGGCTGTGGGTTTGAATAAGTATAACATATGCTCTAATGTGATTGTAAATATTTAATACTTAAAATGATATGGATATATGTGTACTGGAGCGTATGGATAACTAATGGGTTTGCTGGTTAAGATTATGGGTATTGATTATATGGTAAATAATAATGTTTATTGGATTCTACGAGTTTTTGTGACTTTAAGTCTTCCTAAGCCCTAGGATCATCGCACCCCAGAATGTGGGGTGTGACAGAGTGGTATTAGAGCGTAATTCTAGTCTAATATAGACTATAATAGTGTGTTCAGTTAGAGTACCATGGAGCATAGGACTTGGTTTTGTCTTTGAGTTAACATTAAAGTAGATCAGCGTATTGATGTAAATAAATGGCTAGGGTTTTTGCTTAAATATCCCACCCAGACTCATCACACAGTTGACCACATGGTCGTGTGATGGGCCGTGTGATATGCTCCATACATTCTTGACAAATTTTCTGTATCACACGGGTGGGCACACGGTCGTGTGATGGGCTGTGTGATAAGCTTCATACATTTTGGATAAATTTTCTTTAGCACATGGGTGGTCACACGGTCATGTGATGAACCGTGTGACTGGCTTCAACATTTTTTTTGTTTCAAAAATTTGGCTCTTTTCTTGTACCAACCGATGTCATTTCGGGTTCTTTTATTCCATGGCATCTCAAATCACAAAATTCCCAAAAGGAACTGAAAATCATACTAGAACAAACAGATCAAACTCAATTTAACGGACAAAAACACAATAAAACTAGGGGTAAAATATAAACGTTTATGCGTTGATCACGTATTGATGTGAATAAATTTCTAAGTATTTTACTGAATTGTTATGGGTATACTGATAGGAATGGAAATTAACTGTGATTGTATAACTGCTTATAAATATTGATATTGTATTATGTGTATAATGGTCTGTAGATGCCACCAAAGAGGGGACGCCCGCTTAATAGGAATATGCCTAACATTTACTCTAGTTTCGGGGAGCAGGATTGTTATATGGATCGTGTAGAGGAAGAGCCTCAATGGGCCATAGATTTGAGATTAAGAGTAGCTCAATTGGAAGAAGAATAGGTAATGTATAAGGAAGCAAATGCTGATTTAAGAAGGCAAAATTTAGCTTTATGGAGGAGATAACATGAAGTTCAGAGAGATATGTTATGGTTAAGAAGACAATATGAGAGGTGGTTTACGGCTATGGTGAGAGGATTTGGACGGGTGTTTCGACCTGTACCGTATTTGTGTATGGCCTAGGGGAGAAAAGGCCATATTACTAAAGATTGCCCTACTAGATGTCAGTTTACTCCTGCTAGTTTGAGGTCTACTGCACGTGTTATTCGAGGAGTCACTAGGAGTGGTATTGCTTTAGAGTATCATGATTCTAACAGAGAAAATGTTACTTCGTGAAGGAGAGTGACGTTGGATGTAAGATATATATATATATATATATATATATATATATATATATATATATATGTGTGTGTGTGTGTGTGTGTATATAAAGATAGGGAATAGTGAGTGTAGGTACTGACCCAGTAGTGGATTTGTAAGATATGTGTATATGTAAAATAGTTATGTAAGTTAGTGGAAAATACTGATGTGTATAAAGTAAACTGATTATGAACTAACTGGGTATACCATGAGATCTTTTGCATTGTAACTCATGATTATATTTAAAAGTTGACGTGTGTAAAAAGAAAATGTTAAATATATATAAAAGATATGACTGTTTGATAATTGAATGTGTGCATGTAAATGTTTGTGATATGATGAATAGTGTATTGTAAATTGGATTCGAGCAGAGCAATGGTGAAAAATTTGTGTATCAAGGAGATCAGAGTGATTTGTCTACTAATTTTATTTCTGCTATTGGAGCAAAAAGATTACGTAGAAAAGGGTGCCAAGCATTTCTAGCTCATGTGGTAGATATAGATAAAACTCCTAAAGGTCATTCAGGAATATCTGTGGTAGAATATTTTCCTGATGTTTTTCCTGAGGAGTTTCGCAGATTGCCACCTGATAGAGAGATTGAATTTTCTGTAAAATTAATACCGGGTACTCACCAATCTCTATACCACCTTATCGTATGGTACCTTCTAAACTGAAAGAGTTAAAAGTTCAGTTACAAGAGCTTTTAGATAAAGGTTTTATTAGACCCAGTAGTTCTCCTTAGGGTGCTCCTGTATTATTTGTGAAAAAGAAAGACGGATCGTTGAGACTATGTATAGATTATCGACAGCTGAATAAGGTTACGATGAAAAATAAATATCCTTTGCCGAGAATTGATGATTTGTTTGATCAGTTACAAGGAGCTGGTTATTTTTCAAAGATTGATCTCCGATCTGGTTATTATCAGTTAAAGGTTCGTGGAGAGGATATTTGTAAAACAACTTTTAGAACTAGATATGGTCACTATGAATTCACTGCACTGCCATTTGGTTTAACGAATGCACCTGCTGCATTCATGAACCTTATGAATCGTGTATTTAGACCTTATCTAGACAAATTTGTAATTGTGTTCATCGATGACATTCTAGTGTATTCAAAGAGTGAGGAGGAGCATATTGAGCATTTGAAGATTGTAATGCAAACATTGAGAGAACATAAGCTGTATGCAAAGCTATTTAAATGTGAATTCTAGCTTGACCGCATGTGTTTTCTTGGTCATGTGGTAAGTAAAGAAGGGATTCAGGTGGATCCGAAAAAGATTAAAGCTGTAGCAAATTGGCCTCGACCTACAACGGTGACAGAAGTATAGATTTTCTTTGGTATGGCTGGCTATTATTGTCGATTTGTAAAGGAATTTCATGGATAGCTACACCTTTAACGCGACTCACCAGGAAGCAAGTGAAATATAAATGGGATGACAACTGTGAAACAAGTTTTCAAACCTTGAAAATTTGTTTATTTGTGCTCCTATTCTATCTTTACCAGAGGATGATGGCGGGTTTGCCATTTATTGTGATGCATCGAGAATGGGATTGGGATGTGTTTTGGTGCAAAAAGGTGAAGTTATTGCCTATGCATCTAGAAAACTGAAGAAGCATGAGATGAATTATCCCACTCATGATTTAGAGATGCTAGTAGTAATCTTGGCATTGAAAATTTTGAGACATTATCTCTATGGAGAAAATTGTGAAATCTATACGGATCACAAAATTCTCCAATACATTATGAATCAATGGGATTTAAATCTTAGGCAGAGACGTTGGATAGAATTGTTGAAAGATTATGACTGCCACATTTTGTATTATCCAGGAAAAGCGAATGTTGTGGCGGAAGCACTAAGTCCCAAATCCATGTGAAGTCTTTCACATGTGGTTGTTCAAAGAAGATATCTTGTGAAAGAGTTAAAAAAAAAAAAACTATTTAATGAAGGGTTATTATTAGAAATAAGCGACTCTCAAGTGTTATTGACTTATTTTCAAGTGAAGCCAAAACTGGTTGATGAGGTGAAATCTATGCAGAATGAGGACCCTCAGTTGTTAAAGATTAAAGAAGAAGTAAAAAGGAGGCAAAATTCTGAATTTGAACTGAAGGAAGATGTGTTATACTATGGCAATCGTTTGTGTGTACCTTGCATCAGTGACTTACGGGAAAAAATTCTTCAATAAGCGCATCGAACTCCTTATAGTATGCATCCTGAAGCTACAAAAATGTATCACAATGTAAATAAGTATTATTGGTGGCCAGGATTGAAGAAGGATATAGCGAAGTTTGTAACTTCATGCCTCATTTGTCAACAAGTGAAAATTGAATACCAAAAACCTTCGGGGTTGATAAGTGTATGATTAACTATATTTTACCCCTCGATCTAACATGTTTCATCCTTAAAATTGAGTTTAATTTGTTTGTTCAAGTGTTTTCTTTAGTTCTTTTAGGAATCCTAATGCTTTTAGATGCCATGGATCAATTTTATCGGAATCACGTGGCTCAGACATGAAATTAGTGAACAATGGACCAAATTTTGGGTTCTCATGCTGAGTCATGATTTGAGCCACAGTCGTGGGTCACCTTGTTGGAGTCATTCTGCCAGATTTCTGTAAAAGACGTCCGCATAGCCTGAGCCACAACTGTAGGTCACATAGTGGGTGCTTAAATTCCAGCAGTATATAAAGAAAATTCTACAGAATTTTGAGGTTGGTACCTAGGTTTTTGAGCTGACCTTTACACAAGTTTAGGAAGAGTTCTAGCTGAGATTTGAAGGTGGAGATCCAAGTACTTCAAGTTGGGAGCCAAGAATCGAATATTAGAGTGGAAATTATCAAATCATTTGACATGGATTGTTTGATTTCTCTTTCATTTTTCTTTTGTTCTTGTTTTCTCTCTATTATCATGAACTAAATTTTCATATACTTAGATATTTGATGAATCCTAGACTCTATTATATGGATTGAATAGTTTTTAATCAATTAAATAATTCATTGAATTGTTTTATCTTTATGATTATTATTGTTATCTCTAATGAGCAAATGCATGCTTGTTAATTAGATGTTGTTTTCTTGTTAATTGTCTTGAGAAAGCTTAACTAGAATTGAACATTTATAAGGGTTGAGGATTGGTTGGAGTGCTAGAGATAGACCTATAAGACCCTTTGGTTTATTGTTATTTATTCTTAATGCATGAGTTATTTGATTATGTTTGAGACGAGAGTCCTTGCATTCTATCTAGTGATTAGGGATTGATTCGCTCGAGAGAGGTTTCAATCTAGGTTAGTGGAATGCCAATTCAATTTATTGTTTGGTTTAATTGAGTTGCTATTCATGAAATGCATATACGATCTAGGAGGACTCAGTATCTAGGTAGTTTCCATCATTAATATCCTTCGCAATTTACTTGTTATTTCTTAGTTTCAGTCTCTTAGTTAAATTAGCTGTTTAATTTAATCATTACCCAAACTATTTAATTCGTTAAACAACGATCAATATTTGAGCTATTACTTATTAATTGTCCCCCAGTGGAATGATAACTCACTCACTCCTATATTACTTGAGCGACCCGTGCACTTGCGGTAGCATTGCATAAAATCATGCTTCAGGGGTTGTTACAAGAAATCAAATTGCCTGAGTGGAAATGGGAGCGGATAACAATGGATTTCTTAGTAGGGTTACCCAGGACTCAAAAAGAGTATGACTCTATTTGGGTTATTGTTGACCATTTAACAAAATCAGCACATTTCTTGGAAGTAAAAACAACTTATATAACAGCACAGTATGCCCAGATTTACATCAATGAGATCGTAAAGCTGCATGGAATTCCTATTTTGATTATTTCCGATAGAGGTCCACAATTCACCTCTAGATTTTGGCAACAACTTCAAGAAGCATTGAGAACCCAATTAGATTTTAGTACAACATTCCATCCACAGACCGATGGACAATCGGAGAGAACTATTGAAACACTTGAAGATATGCTTCGAATGTGTGTTCTAGATTTTGGGGGAAACTGGGACAAATAAGGTTGGTGAATTTTCTTATCTGTTGGCTTTACCTTGCATGTTTTGCAACCTAAAGTCATTTAACTGGATAAGAATCTTTCTTATGAGGAAACCCCTATAGCACTCTTAGATCAACAAGTGAAGAAATTGCGTAATAAAGAAATTCCAATGGTTAAGGTACAATGGCAGAACCACAGTACAGAGGAATGTACATAGAAAAATGAGGAATCTATGAGACAAAAGTATCTTTACATATTCAAGACATGACGGGTAAGTCTTCTAAATTTGAGGATGAATTTCTTAATGGGGGATCGAGTGTAATAACTTAGGTAAAACCTAGACTTTAAAGGTCTAATTAAGCTTTTAAATTATTTAATTGTGATGCCAATCACATGTTTATTGTGCTATATTGGAAATAAATTATGAATTGCTAGAGGAATTAAATAAGTGTAATTGATATTAGTGTGATTAAAGAGCTACTATTGTAGGAATTTTAATCAAAGTAGAGAATTGACACAAAAGGAAAAATGAAGGTATCAATTGAATATAGTAAATGTAATAAGTATAGAACAATAGAAATTTTGAGCTAATTACCAAGCATGGCCCTGCCACCATTAGTGCTAGGAAGGAAAAATTATTGTAATTAAGTTAAATGAGTAAAATTGAAAGATAAAAATGGAGATGGCCCCCACAAGCCTTAAAAGTCAAAATTTGATATAAATAAATACTTTGTTAAAATGGAAATAATAATTTACTACCAAGAATTATTGATAATTATCTATATATATTATTATTACAAAATAGTAAAATAGTTAATAAAATGCTAGCCATTAGATTGAAGTAAGTGAATCTCCACCATTTAAAAGGTGATGACTATGTATAAAAGCTAGAAAATTCTACCATCTTCCTCATTTCTCATCTTTTAAGTTAAAATTGGAAAACACTAAACTCTCTCTTCTTAACCCAACTGGCCATCACAAGAATTCCATCAAGAATCCAAGAATTTTCAAGGTAATCTCTAAAACTAAGCTTAAATTTTGATTTTAGAATGATTAGGAGTGTGTTGGTTGCATAAATTACAAGAGTTTCTTCTTCTTTTCTTGATATATATTTCGTTTTATGATGATGATAAGGAGGGAAATTTTTTCTTGTTTAATTTAAGTACTAATTGAGTTGATAAAAGATAGGAATTGATGGAAATTAAAAGAAAATAACAAGAAATGAAGATTGGGAAAAAGAACACTAGGATTGACCTAGTAAGGAGGGAAATTGAATTGATGTTGATTTTGTATTATTAATGGTAAATTAGACTCTTTAGGATGTCAATTTATTAATTCTTGAATCAATTTGGAGATTTGATAAAGAATGGAAAAATTCCCAATTCTTAGAATTGGATGAATTAGGAGTTTTGAGCTTAAATGAAATTAAATGTAATTGAGAGTGAAAAATTGATCTAATGTATCCTAATTGAATTAATTGAGCTTAAATAAGATAAACTAATGACAATTAAAGAGAATAGATTTTTATTGGAATTGATTGTTCCAAAGTAATGGAATTTATATGTAAAATATAGAATCAAAGAATAAGGGAAAAGGGAAATCAAGTTCCCCAGAGAATCGTGAGCATCCTTATAGTCTGTGTTGATAGTTGGAGCTAAGGAGTTGATAGTGAGTAATTAATAATATAGTATTATATGTGATCCTCTTGTTGGGACCATGATTGCATGAATTTTCATAAACAATGTTGACTTTTCGATTGATTAATTAAGGGTCATTTACCTAAATTGAACCTAAATGTATTTGTTCTTGATATTGTTATTGCTATTTTCAACTGTGCATGTGTTAAACTTAACCGTATACTGTGAACCTTATTTTCACTATAAAGTAGAAATACCCATCTAATGTGAGTTTACATCAGACCTTGTGCACATGGTATGCTTGCGGATAGGGCGAGCGTATCCGAACCTTAGCTGGGAAGGGTAATCCTAGCCATAAGACCTGAACAGTCTTATGTTACTATTTATTGTTATTACTGGAGAGCCAGACTTAGGCTGATACTCTCAATTCATTAGGGGACAATCCGTCTCCAAAATTACTGATTTCTGCTAAAAGTGTATGTAACCTTACACCGAATGATTCTAAATTGATACTACAAATGGTCTCATTTACTTTCATTAAATTCCTTTTGTTACTACACTGAACCTAAATATTCCTATTACCGCATTTATATTATACTATTGCTTACTCACTGAGCTTGTCTCATTCTTTAGTGGTTTATCATTTTTCAGGGGCTCTAGTCCACAAGGTAATTTCTAAGTTCCAGTTCTTCGCTTGGAGAATGTCTTGTACAATGTATTACGTATTAATTTTGTCTTTTCATTGGTTTAATAGAGCTCCATGGTGCTAGTGTGATTATTGTATAATTATTGTAATGTTAAGAGTGTGGGTTTTAATAAGTATAACATATGTTATAATGTGATTGTAAATATTTAATACTTAAAATGATATGGATATATGTGTACTGGAGTGTATGGATAATTAATGGGTTTCCTAGTTAAGATTCTGGGTATTGATTATATGGTAAATAATATTGTTTATTGGATTCTACGGGTTTTGGTGACTTTAAGTCTTCCTAAACCCTATGATCGTCGCACCCCAGAATGTGGGGTGTGACATTGCTTAACACTAGAACAGAGAACAATGAACTTAGGAATTACCAATAAGAAATGTATTAATTCCTAAGCATGTTAATGAATTGATTTGGATTTTAATTTGATTTCTATTTGATCGGATTCAAAGACACGTCTATTAGAATCACTTTGAGTTTTAATTCATTCATTGCATTTTCCTATTTATATTTATGGTTTAATTGGATTCTAATTAGATGAACTCGAAAGATATTCTAGTTAGGTCTCAATTAATTCTATGCATCATAGGTATTATTAGGTGAACTTAACATCCCTAGAAGCCTATCCAATCTAGTTACATTATTCTCATCCATTCCAGCATTCTTGTTCTCAATTTCAATTTTTTTTCCATCCCCATTTATCTCCAACAATCAAAGCCATCTTGATTAGAGTGTTTAGGACTTTTTATTTTTTTTTTATTTGTGTTCATTGACATTAATAGAATAATTTACTTCGGTATATTTTCGCAACTCCTTGAGAGATCTGTAATAACCCAACTTTTTATAATTTTCAAGTTTCTATTTTAATAAGAAAATATGATTATTTATATTTTATATTGATATGTAAAATGATATATTTAAAGTAATGAAAATATTTTGTGAAATTAATTATTTAAGTTTTGGTTCATTATAATATATTTAATTAAGAATTGTATATTAAAAAATTATATATATATATATATATATATATATATATATATATATATATATATATATATATATATTGATAATAAAAGTATTAGTTAATAGGTATAGATAAGTTGTAATAAAAAAAAAAGGTTATGAATAAGTATAGTCAAAATAAATGGGTAAATAAATTGAAATATGCTAAAGTAAAGATATGTGTTTAGATAGCACTAAAATAATTGAATTTTCTAGAATATAAATAAAAAATAATTAAATAATTAATTATATATTTGTATTAAGTGCATTTTAATTTAAAAAATTATTATAAGGACAATCAATTATTATATATAATATGTGTAGGTAGATATTTTTAGAGAGAATTTTAGAATAATAATAATAATATTTAAAGAAGCATTTGTGGTGGAGGACACATTTTGTCCTCACCACCTAAACCACACAATATATATATACATATGTATCTAAATAATGGGAAACAGAGGGAGGTTACACAATAGAAAAAAAGCTTAGAGGAGAAGATAAATGAAATGGAGCCATCATTTTAATCAACAAGATTCTTTCGTTAGGCGCTAATGAATGGAGATAATTTTAGTAGCTGATGCTAATTTCCTTTTGGCATTCTAAATGATTTCAGACTTGGGATTTTCTTGGGTAAGCTCTTATTTTTGAATATTGAGCATTTTCAATTAAATTACTATTAACATTTGGGTATTTTCTAATTTATCAAGTAGAATTTAAGGAGATTAATATTTATTTGCTTGCTAGAATTTTTGGGTAATTGTTTAATTGGTAATTTATGCTTTGTAAGTAATTTAAAAACATATTTGGCTATATAGCAAATTGATTAAGATATGAGTTAGTAAATTTGTGATGAGTAATAATTTTATATGGTTTTATCACTATTTTTAATTAAAATTCAAATGAGATATTTATATGTTTTCTTTTAATATATATATATATATATATATTTGTATATATACGGTTATGATAAATCAAATTGAAATTTTAATGGAGTCTAAATTATTTACGTCATTTCCTTTCTATATATATATATATATATATATAGAAAGGTATATATATATATATATATACCTTT